>PVIR01006011.1:0-68624 GCA_004026965.1 Petromus typicus
GCCTCGCCAACATTTGCCGTTGGCTGAATCTGAAATGGCAGCCATTCTATGTGGAGTGAGATGAAATCTTAATACTGTTTTCATCTGCATCTCTCGAATGACTAATGATGTTGAGCATTTCTTCATATGCTTCTTAGCTGCTCTTACTTCTTCCTCTGAAAAATATCTGTTCATTTCAGATGCCCATTTTTGAATTGGGCATTAAATTTCGGTGGGCTGATTTTTTTATTTTAGCTCTTTATATTTTCTAGATAGTAGCCCTTTATCTGAGGAAAACCTGGTAAAGATTTTTTCCCACATTGTTGGTTGCCTATTTGCACTATTGGTGGTTTCCTTTGCTGTACAGAAGCTTTTTAAAAGAATGAAGGTCCCATTTGTTGATTTCCTCAGCCAATTTCTGCTCTATAGAGATTTTGTTCACAAAGTCTTTCCCTAAGCCAATGTCTTCTAGAGTTTTACCTAACCTGTTTTACTGTAGGTTTAGAGTGTCTGTTTTAATATTTAGGTCTCTTATCCACTTTGATTTTAGCTTGCTACACGGTGATAGTTTTAGTCTTTGGCAAGTTAAAACCCAGTTTTTCCAGCACCATTTGTTAAAGAGGCTATCTTTCCTCCATTGAGGATTTTTGGCTCCTTTGTCAAAGATGAGGAGGCTCAGTGTATCTGGCGTAGTTTCTGGATCTTCTTGTATACTCCATTGATCCTCGAGTCTGTTACTTTGCCAGTACCACGCAATTTTTATCACAGTGGCTTTATGTATAGTTTCAGGTATAGAGTTACAATACTCCCCACCATGTCCCTGTTGCTTAGAATTGCTTTGGCTATTCTAGGTCTTTTGTGGTTCCAGATGAAAGTTTGGATTTTTTTTTAATCTAGATCTGAGAAATATGCTGTTGGAATTTCAATCAGGATTGCATTGAATTTGTATAGTAGTTTGGGGAGCATAGCCATTTTGACAATATTGGTTCTTCCTACCCAGGAGCAAGGTATGTCTTTCCATTTTCTGATATCATCTTCTATCTCCTTTTTCAGAGTGCTATAGTTTTCAGAGTAGAGGTCTTTCACCTCCTTTGTTAGATTGATTCCTATGTATTTTATTTTTTGGGGTGCTATTGTGAAAGGGACTGACTTTCCAATTTCTATCTCAGTGGGTCTACTGTTTGTGTATACGAAGGCTATTGATTTTTGAACGTTGACTTTGTAACTAGCTACATGGCCAAAATTGGTGATTAGGTCCAGCAGTTTTTTAACTGAGTTTTTAGGATCCTCTAGATAGAGTATCATGTCACCAGCAAATAATGACAATTTAACTTCTTCTTTTTCAATCTTTATTCCTTTTATTTCTTTCTCTTGCCTAATTGCTATGGCTAATATTTCCAGAACTATACTGAACACAAGTGGTGAGGGAGGACACCCTTGTCTTGTTCCTGATCTTAGTGTGAAAGGTTTTAATTTTTGACCATTTAGTATGATACTGGCTGAAGGTTTCTTGTAGATAGCTTTTATTAGTTTGAGATACAGACCATCTATTCCGATCTTCTGTAGAGTAAATGGGTTTTGTACTTTGTCAAATGTTTTTTCTGCATCAATTGAGATGACCATATGGTTTTTGTCCTTAAGCCTGTTAATATAGTGTATAACATTGATTGATTTACGTATGTTGAACCATCTTTGCATCCCTGGGATGAATCCAACTTGGTCAGTGTAATAATATTTTTGATAATTTTCTGTATTCTGTTTGCCAGGATCTTATTAAGGATTTTTGCATTGATATTCATTAGAAATATTGGCCTGTAATTCTCTTTTTTGGTTGGGTCTTTCTCTGCTTTTGGAATCAGGGTAATGGTTGCTTCCAAGAATGAGTTTGGGAGTACTGCTTCCCTTTCAATTTCACTGAAGAGTTTCAGAAGTAGAAGCACTAACTCTTCTTTAAAAGTTTTATAGAATTCAGCAGTAAAACCATCAGGTCCAGGGCTTTTCTTTGTTGGCAAGTTTTTAATTACATTTTCAATTTCACAGATTGTTATTGGGGTATTTAACATTTCTATATCTTCTTTATTCAGCTTTGGGAGTTCATATGTGTCTAGAAATCTATCCATTTCTTCTACATTTTCCATTTATTGAAGTATAAATTTTCAAAGTAGGTGTTTATTATCCTCTTGACTTCCTCTGGCTCTGTAGTAATTTCTCCATTTTCATTCCTAATAGCATAGATATGAGCCTTTTCCTTCCTTTCTTTAATGAGGTTGGCTAAGGGTCTATCAATTTTGTTTATTCTCTCAAAGAATCAACTTTTGGATTCATTGATTTTTTGAACTGTTCTCTTGGTTTCTATTGCATTAATTTCTGCCCTGATACTTATAACTTCTTGCCTAGTGTGAGCTTTGTGTTTGTTTTGCTCTTCTCTTTCTAGTCGCTTGAGCTTCAGCATTAAATTGTTTATTTGAGCTTGCTCCGTTTTCTGGATGTAGGCTTTCACTGCTATGAATTTTCCTCATAGAATTGCTTTCATTGTGTCCCATAAATTTCTATATGTTGTACTGGGGTTATCGTTTAGTGGTAAGAACTGCTCAATTTCTTTTCTAATTTCTTCTGTAACCCATTGGTTGTGGGTTAAATACTCTGTAGGTATCTATTAAGTCCATTTGCTGAAGAGTCTGGGCTTCCAACTTCTCTATTTCCCTTTCCCCTGTGTTACCTTGATTTGTGGATCTTTGTATCTGAGACTTTGAGTGTTTCCTCATCTCTGACCTGCCCTGTTTTCTGGTGCTGTTTGTTGCAAGTCACTTTCCTCCTAATAGTTAGGAACCTTAAAATATCAGTGTTTCCTGGGTTGTTCTTTGCAGTCTCTATTGGGACCTAAAGAAAAACCCCTAGTTCTGGCACACCATATGAGGCACTCAGTCAATACAGTCAGAACACCTTCTCCCATCTGCTTTAGAGGCAGGAAGGCTCTGGCTCCTGCACTGCTACAATGGTGCTGCCTGAGGTTCCAATGGGCCCACCTGCTCACCAGTACAGAGTCTCTGGGCTCACTTGTGCAGTCTTCCTGGAGGCCAGTAGGCTGTAGGCCCTGTGCAGCTGCAATGGTAGTGGCTGATGTCCCAACAGGCCCACCTATTCACCAATACATGGTGACTGGATGTGTTTCTGAAGTTGCTGTGGAGAAAGTCAGACTCTGACCTGCTAACCTCAGTCCCTGGGTGCTCTTCCAGCGTGGGCCTGGGAGCCAGTAAGCTCTAACCCTGGTGCAGATTCGGTGACGCAGGTTCAGTGCCGCAGTCACCGTCTCCCAAGCCGCCCGCTGCTAAACTCAGTCTCTGGGTTCTCTTTGGGTGTGGGCCTGGGGGCCAGTAAGCTCCTACCCCAGTGCAGATTTGGTGGCACAGTTGCCGTTTCCTGAGCCACTCTCTGCTAACCTCAGTCCCTGGGCACTCTTCCAGCATTGGCCTGGAAGCCAGCAAGCTCCAACCCAGGCGCAGTTTCGGTGACGCAGATTTGGTGGTGCATTTGCTGTTTCCTGAGCCACTCTCTGCTAACCTCAGTCCCTGGGCGCTCTTCCGGCATTGACTTGGAGGCCAGCAAGCTCTAACCCTGGTGCAGATTTGGTGACGCAGATTCGGTGGCGCATTCACAGTTTCCCGAGCTGCCTGATGCTAAACTCAGTCCCTGGGCTCTCGGGAATTTTACTTTTTAACTTTGCCCCAGAAAACCAACAATATCTCAGGAAGGTATATTTACCCGAGAGCAGGTAGAGGCCTCAGTGTGATGTGTGTATTTATCTTTGTCAAGAAGTTTTCTGTGTTGGATTTTTTAATATTTGCCAAATACGGTGTGACATGTAACACACAGTCCATGGTTATATGTGTAATTCCCTTGTCCTTACTCTGTAATAGATTGCTTCAAATTGCAAAGCTATGATATGAGGAAATGATAGAGGAGAGAGGAAAGGGATATGAGAGTTCAGAAAAGATCTAAAATAATTTTTTTTTACTTTAAAATATGTATGTTACAATGTTGATTTTACTAAATGCTACCGAGATGTATAGAATAAGTCTCAGGAATGTAATTAAATCATTAACCATAATTATTTAACTAGGATTAAGAAATATTTATGTCTTGTGTGCTTCTCCATTCTATCTAGCTTTTCTCTCTCCTACTCACTGTGTATAGTTTATGTTTTCTACTAGTTATTAACTGTTATAGTTTTCATGCCAAACTTTTAGGGTTAGAAATATTTTGTTTATACTATTAAATAATTATCTAGCAAATTGGTCACACACATGTACTCACACACAAACACAATTTTTAGTCTCCTCTAGAATTTTAAATGAGATTTGGTTTCATTTTGCTTTCTAATAGGTACTCATCATGGTTGTTATGTTTTTGGAATTATCAGAAAATCCCCCAAAAGAGAAGTATATGAAATTATATCACATATCAGCAAGTTTAGTGCAAGAGTTGGAAACCTGATGTGGCTCCTTGAAACTTGTTACAAAGAAGACCTCAGTGAACTCTTGAACCTTATTTATGATAATTATAGATCTCTCTTTATGTCGAAACACTCAATGATTACTTAACATCTAAGTCCCACTCAATAAATACAGTTAATGTACATTATCATTTAATTTTAGTAATTTAACACAATACTCAAACTTTCTTAAATGCAAGCTGTAATATTTACTTCATACAAAGGTAAACACTCCATCTATTTTATTTCACGAGATCTATGCAGCCTTGCCTACATAGTGAACCGTGTATCTTTAAGTCTTTTTAAAAACATTAGAAGCTGGTACAGGAAACCTTGGACCATGCAACAACCAGTGAATTCCATGGCCTGCTTACAATATCTGCACCCTTCACTACTGTACATAATTAACAGCTTTAATTTATTTATTGTCAATTCAGGAATCAAACTCAGGACCTTGCAAGTGCTAGGCAGGCAGCAGAACCATTGAGCTACATCCCTGGTCCCCTAACAGCTCTATTTTAATTAAAATCTTCATGAGTGAATGCCAGTGCTTCAGACAAATAAATCAGTTTCAACCTTCTGCATGAAGGAACACAAATTGGAGTGAATAATATTTTTTCTCTTCAAACAAAGTTGTGGTCATTGCAATATATCAACATGCCTTGAAAATGAACCACACAGTGGATTAATAAAGCTCTAGGTGTGTCTGTAGGTGATTGACATGTAGAGTGTTACCTGAAAAAAGAAGGCCTGGTTACATGTGGATGCCACAGACATCAGTCCTGTCACCTTGATGAAATAAGAAAGAAAGAAAAATGAAGTCTTTCCCTTTGTCTGTGGAAGAGACTGAGCTTCATACTTCCCTTTGGACATTGTCTCTCACTCCTTTGGGCCTCACTCCTCCAGGGAAGAGTTTCAAGGTCTTCAATGAAGACTTTTTTGTCCTGACAGACTCCTGGTGACCTCTTGCTGAGCTCCTCAGTCTTTGACCTTCTGTTCTTACTGACTTCTCTGATCTCCCTTGTGGAGATGCCCATGTTGGATTTTTCTAGTTCTGATTCTCTGGAGAGCAATTGGGACTCTCTCTTTTCACTTAGGAGGCCTCTCAACTAAATCTTTGGTGTATAATACACAGATTTAATTATGTTCCTCTAGTGAACATTAAAGCAAAATAGTCCAAAAACTGAGGATTAGAGAGCCATTTAGTCAATTATCTATGACAGATGATACCACAGGAATAATATATAAAAAAATACTAGCTGAGATTTAGAAACAGCAGCCTATGATACTGTAAAAAATTAAAACAGAGAGAAAAGGAATTCAAGAAACTTATGTCACATGAGAGAAATTTGTATTAACTCCAGGAGGAATAATAAAATGATTTGAAATTGTAATTCCCTTAGTCTTATGGTTGAGATATGGATACAAAAAGTGCACCTGCTTGCTTTCATGTTTATCATTCAAATAATCACCCAGATCACAACCGTTGCTTATACCAAGTGTAAAATGTTAAACCATATGTTGGCTATAAAAGTGTAACTCAGAATCTGTTCA
Source organism: Petromus typicus (assembly GCA_004026965.1). NCBI lineage: Eukaryota > Metazoa > Chordata > Mammalia > Rodentia > Petromuridae > Petromus > Petromus typicus. Next base: position 6,026 of record PVIR01006011.1, read on the forward strand.
TATATGCAGAAACATTCCTAACTCAAAATTACAATCCTTTCAAACACAGAACCTCTAGCAACCAACAAATTACTCTAGTTTGTACAGCACCAAAGAACTGATAGTCCCAGTCATGTTTAAAGAAGGTAATAGCAAGGTAGTGATAGGCTTATGATTCCAATAGCAAAGATTAGACTTAAACAGATTTTGCAGTGTGAGCAAAATTTCATTAGAAAAACACAGTGTAAAATAATGTAGCAGGAGGGATTGGCAATATCCTGTGTCCTAGTCAAACTATCGCCTCCATAATGTCATACTGCACTGCAGTAAGTATTTACCTGTGCAGATGCTGAGTGTCAGTAAACCTGCTATGCTGCTAATCAGTAAACATAGCACATACAATCATATAAAATACGTGGTGCTAAATAATATGCTGTTAGTGATTTATGTATAGTATATCATTTATTATTGTATACATGTACTTTTTCTACATATAAAAATGATTATTATACAACACTATGCCATGTTATGATACACTCATAATTTTCTTTATGATTTGATTGCACCATTTTCTCTTAATTTGACCAGAGTTACATTTTTCATTATGACAGTAGGATACACATGTACATCCCGAGTAAGCTGTAGAAAATAGGTTGGTGTGAGTGTACTCTGTGATGTTCATTCAATGGCAAAATACCTAGAATGCATTTTCTCAGAGTAAATCCTCATTATTAAATGACAAGTGACTGTAGGAGAGAAAAGGGAACTTATTTCACAGATCAGAGCATAAATATTAAATATTTAGACAAGAGTTTTGCAAATAGAAGCTATGATGCTTTGCAAATGGAGAACATGATATAAGATTTGAACAGAAATTTCAAATAGATAATTATAGATTTGTTTAATACTTTAACATTAGCTAAAACAGGAATATTTATAAAATAAGGAGAATAAAAATCTGTTGAAACAAACCTATATGATAGCTTAATTTTAATAATTGAGTATAAATTTTGTTATAGTTAAAATACAACTTCACAGTTTTGTGAGATGAAATCTGTGTGAATATGAAAATTTCCTTATGATTAATCCCCTGTCCTTTATAACTCTTGTACAGAGTAAATCTTGTCCATAACCTCAGTCACTGTGTAGCAATTATCCTTATGCATGTTAGGGCTTGATCAGCATTTCACAAAGTGTATGAGTAGAAACAACCTATGGTAATTGTCCACACACTGAGGTTTTTCTGCCCATTCAAATGGGGGTTACTTCTGTATCTTACATGAAAGCATTCAAGAATAATAAGCATCACTCCAGGAGGATGTTGGAAAACCACAGTTCAATGTAGTTGACTTAATCCTTCCAATGAGGTTAAAATAATAATGAAACATTGATCTAACCATCCCACAGTCCTAATCTCTTCAACTGTCTTACATCAGATAATTACTGAGACACTGAATTTTCTATGCCGTTTTTCAAAACTATTAAAAATAAAGAACAATTTCTTGAAGTATCACAAGTCAAAGCATCCCTTGCTAAGAGTCCTTTCTTCCTTTTGTATGTGAGAACATCTGCCACTGGACCACATAGTTAGATTTGTGCCATGTTTATATAGTCACATTGAGTGCATTCAGTCCTATGTGTGTGTTGCAGTTGCAGAATAAATGTATGATATTGAGACTAAAGTGTTAGTCTTTCTAACTCTATCCAACTGTGGAAAAATGAACTTTCTGAAGATGGGCTTAATTTGAAGTAAAGTTCAGGTAAAAATTAAAATGTTTATACCCTTAAAAGAGGCTTGAAAGCTGAGGTACTTTCCTCAGCCTGATACATTGATTATTGCCTTGGTCAGAGCTGGGGGTGAGGGGAGAATTGTAAAAGAAAATCTACATTTTTTTTTCTCTAAGACATTTTCTTCATTGTCTCACCATAACACCTGACACACTAGCTCTTCCCAGCCTAAGCTCCACCTTTTACCCTGAGGGATTCCATTCTATGGTGTTTATCCAATGGCAAAATAGGTTAGAATGAGTTTTCTCAGAGTAAATCCTCATTATTAAATGACAAGTGACTGTACGAGAGAAAAGAGAACTTGTTTCACAGATCAGAGCACAAATATTAAATATTTAGACAAGAGTTTTGCAAATTGAAGCTGTGCTACTTTGTGGCTCCTGACTATCCGGCTCTTCTGTCCCCATCACTGCCTATAGCACCACCCCTGAGTGCTGCCACATAAAGTATAAGCAGGACAGTTGCAGATGGCTCCTTTATCTCATGTGTATTAGCAATTGCTGCCATGTATTGAGAGGTGCCCACAGTGCTTTAAATGACTCTTTGTTTAATATAATTTATTTCAGTTTTGTTTGGTTTCTTTTCAATAGTTCAAGCAGGAGGGTAAATGGTGTTTGTGCATACACATGACCCAAAGTCAATGTTACTGGCCACATCTTTCAACTGGAACTATGGAAAACTGATCAGTGAAAAGAAATGAACTTCTAAGTTTAATGTATATTTTGATGCATGTATGTAGAGTTATACAAATTTGATTAGTTCTTCATTTGTTTATCACTGCAGTGCTTGATTTTTCCAGGTTGAACTCACAGATTACTCTTTAAGCTTATTATTATATACGCTCTATTTTAGTTGATATTATAAAAATCTTCAACTGGACAGTTTATTAAAGGTGTAAATTCATTTGCTCATCATGATGCAGGCTGGGAAATCCTGGTAGCTGCTTCAAAGGAGGGTGGAGTCAAGTTTCAGCTTCTAAAAGAATACTACACCAGCTTGCTATAGACAGAAACAGTGTAATTAGTTCCCTCCCAGGTTTTTAGACGGCCAGAATGCCATTACTGGAGGCTAGATTCACATGATATAGTAATCTCCTAAAAGTTATAAATTTAACACTATCACAATTGGGCATTTTGTTGCAGCATGTGAATTTCAAATAAGTGCTTTTAGATCATAAATAATGAACAGAAACTTGGAGAAAATCATGCAGACTGGAGTTTTTCCATAATGTGTACCCTAATTTCCTTTTATATTATTTTCTGTAATGGACACCTTAAATAACCCGCACTACAATTCTGTGTCTGATTGGCATCTCTTTCTATCTTTGGTCTTTTGGAGAAGAGCTAGTTTTATTTTGGTGAAATGATATCTCATGTGATTTTGATTTGCATCTCCCTGAGAATTAATAATCCTAAGAATTTGTTGTTTTTGTATGACTTATAGCTTCTTTTGGAAAGTATCTATTTAGGTATCTTATATACTTTTATAATTAGATTATTTCCTTTTTCTGTTGTTTCAGTTTTTCATTTCTTATATATCATGAATCATAACCCCTTCTTAAATGTTAAAGTATATTCTTATTCAGAAGTTTGCATATTTATTCTGTCAATTGTTTCCTTTACTATTCAGAAGCTTTTAGTTTGGAATAATCACATTTGTCTACATTTATTTTGTTCTTGTGCTTTTGAAATCTGGACAAAGAATAATTCCTTATTATTCAAATGTGCCACAAGACTTCAAGCGTTTTATGTGTGTGTATGTGTGTATATAATTTTAAAAATTTTATATATGTATATATATATATATATGTATATATATATATATATATGTATATATATATATATATATAATTTAAGGCCCAAGACTTACAGTTTTGATTCTTTTTGAATGAATTTTTGGCTCTTGGCATGAGGAATTTTGTTTCACTTTTGTGATATAGATTGCCATTTTTCAGCACCAAGCATGAGAAGAACTGTCCTTTCTCAAGTGTATTCTTAGATCACGGGGCGTTAAATAGGTGTGAATATTGAAATTTACTTTTAGGCTCTTGTTCTACCTTCTCATTAATGAGACATACTATCTAACACCAACAACTTCAAGTAAGAGCTTTATTTTGTCTCATGTTCCATAATCTAGTTGGCTGGTTCTAAGGGGGGAAGGTATGACACAGGAGCACGGTGTGGCAGAGGAATAGCTGCTCATTTCACGTCAGGCCACAGAGAGATCCAGGGCAGGACCAAGAGGAAAGATGCATCTTTCCAGACCATCTTTGCAGATCACACCTGCTATGAGCCTCTTTTGAATAGTCCCACCTTTTAAAGGCAAGTCAACCGTGATGCCCTCAAACTCTAATCATCTTCCAAATAGTCGAAGCTTTAGGGACCATTTTAGATCTAAACCATAACAGCTCTTTATTTTATTCTTGTAGTTTATCTAATGTTTTTATTAGTACAGATTATTGCAATATGTGGTTATGACTGTATAATAGATAAGGGAGTTTATTCCAAGACAATATTTAGTTCAAGCACCAAGAATGCAGAGAGTTTGTCTCTTGGGCATAAGAGAACCTGAGGGAAACAGCCCTTAGTTGAGACTTCTGTGCTTATATTTTGTAAATAAAGAATGTGAAAAAAGAGATTGAAAAAAATTTTCAACATATTGTACAGAAGTTTTACTCAGCAGCTGGAAGGATAGTTCATTGTGTGACCCATTGGGCCAGCATCTCTCCACAGTATATTACTGGATTATAAAAGGAAGACATAAAGCTTATGAATATAGGGGCTGGGGGTTGTAGGGTGGGTAGGAAAATGGATAAAAAATGAGAACCAGGTAACGTCTTATACTGGTAAAAAAATTGTCAGTGTAGAGCGTGATCATGATATGTATATTAAATATACCTATTTCACAATAAAAAAGAAAAACATATGATAGTGGTGTTCCAAACACGTTATGATTATTATCATCCTGAATACTCCTTCTTGTTGCAATCCCCTCTCTAATCCTCTCCTTCATCACTAGAAGAGTACCTCATAGTTATCATTCCTCTCAGCAATGTTTTATATTTATTTAAAACAATTGTGTGTTAGTGTCATGCTTTTGGATTACTACAGATGTGTAGTTTCTCTCTAATCTTATATCATGATGATACATTCTTTTTTTACTCACTTAAGTTAGCACTGTTATCATGATTTTTAATGTGTTTTCACACTTTTTCAGTTGTATGTCACATATTATTTGTAAAACGTACAATTGTGAGGATGTACTTGTAATACTTGCTTAGCATTGAACAAGACAAACATTTCATCTCTAACACTGGCAATCCAAGCAAAGAAACATTGCATAGAATTAGATGAGAAAATGTTCCCTCAGCAAAGCACATATACTTACAATGTGCAACAGAAATCTGCTGGGTTATGGAAATGGTGATAATAGTGTTAATTTTCTCTGTATTTGAATTAAATACAGGCTACTTTGATGATTTATTGAGCATTAGTTTATTATTGGCTTCATGTATTATACGGATAGGTGGAGTTTTTCTGTTACACACGGTTTGACAACTGAACAACTTAATTTTAAATGTGCATATGTTTTATAGTCAAGATTTATGGTCTATACATTTTCTCTTTAGAGCAAGTGAACAACACTTTCAGCAGACTTTGCTTTCATTGTGGTATTCATCTCACTATCTTAACTTTCTTCTTTACCAATCCTGAGCATATCTAACTTATTACCATGAGTCAAGTGTCCATGCATACCATAATACAGAAAAATATAAAAAGCATACAAAATGATGATGTGTCTGCGCTTTTATAGCCTTGCAGAAAATTTGTAATTGGTAAAGGCTTTATGTAGCTATTCTTTTTATCTTCTTTACTTGCCAAGAACTTGTATGGCTTCTGATAGCCATTTAGTGACTACTTCTTAAGACATGAATGGTATAAAGACTGGGAAATATCAGTGTTCCACTCTTTCACCCTATCAAAACCTAGAGAGCAAAGCCAGACTCTCTCCTTCTTCTTCTTTTCTAAGACAGTTTATTTCCTCTTTACCATAGTCCTAGAGAGGGACTCAATCATTCTTTCATTCTTTCTTGAGAAGGAGATTATATGATATATCCTGGCAATATGCATATATCACTTAATTTAATGTTATTCTAAAACAACACTTTTGCAGTAACAATACAAATGTTTAATACACAGAAAAGTCTCAGTATAGAAATAAATCTACTTCTTTCCAGTGATCATTTATCGTATGTCTCAATTGCAACCCATGCTACCACAGTGAAAAAGCTGATATCAAGAAAAAACAAAATTAATTATTCAAATACCTTTTAAGTCTCTAATCATTCCATAATCTAAACTGTTATAAAGCGAGTTGCTTTTGAGTGCCTCTAGACCCAACCTCAAGCTATCTATGTGCAAAGGAAATAACCTCTTGTGAACATATAGCTTGAAAAAAATCTCAAGACTACACTTTTAAATTCTAGATTCTTCTATTTGTTACAAAATGATTAATTATAATAAGATTGTTTTATACAGATATGCACATCCCTAAAATGTGGGGGTGTTTTGATATCTCAGTCATGTTTAGTACTTCAGGTTTTATTTCCAGTGGTTATATTTTTCTTCAAGCCTCTGGAAAACAGCAGTATATACATGTTTCTGACTTTTTCCTAAATGTATGATGACACACATACAAATAATATTTACCTTATATAGTGCCATTTTTAGCCAACATATAGTGTAGGCATATGATTATTTTGTAGATTATGAAATATTCAGAAAACAGATTCATTGTTACCACTGAAATAGTAGGAAAGTGATTTAATAACACGTCTATATGAGTGCCCAAGAAATTTCTTTTTCTACTTTCAGCAAAGAAAATTATAAGGGTAAAAATTCAACAGAAATGAGCTAAAATGATTCATCAAACAGTAAATTAAGTTCTTTTAGGACTGAGTTAATAACTATGGTCATGTGACCTATTCCTGGTTTATTAAAAATTATTTTGAGAGAAAAAAAGAAGAGACAGAGAAATAATGAAGCATTTTCATTTAAATTGTCATGGATGTCATGAAACATTCATAAATTATAGCCATGGAATAACCTATTCTCCAGCAGAAATTTACTGTAATTTATTCTTACTTTACAGATAAAAAGCTTGAGACTATTAAAAATTCATTGTTTGCTAAACAAAAGGTAAATGAGGTACAGATGCATTAAATAAATTGCTAATCACAAACCTTATTCCACTATTAAATTCTATAATTTGGCTTTTATTTTGCTTTAGGTTTTTAGTAGAGTATAATTTCTAGCAAATTCATATAAAAGATATTTTTCTCAGTATGGACAGAGGACACACATCATATAGTCTCATTTTGTTTCCTGTGTAGTTGACCATGAATTTATAACAACAATCAGCCCTGTTAGCAAATCAGGAAGGAAAAAGAATGAAGACATCTGGGGAGGGGACCAGGTGCCTTTGAAAAAGAGACACTGAAGTGCTTCCGGATGGCTCAAATGGATGAAGGCTATAAGAAGACTGTCAGTGATGGAAGGCAAACTATTAGACGTTGAGACGTTAGGTACTCAGGGGAAGAGAACTGGGGATCCTCTCAGTGACAGTGCTTCCTGAAAGTCACTGATGTTCTTGAAGAAACATTGGGCCTATTTTACCCTCAGAGATCAGGATGCCTGACAAGGGCTGATGAGTTTATTCGGGGGGAGAGCACAGATTTTACGGAAACTACTATGTGCTTAATACAAGAGCAAGTTTATTTATTTGTTTGGAGTTTTTTTTGTTGTTATTTCACTGAATGTTTTAAGATTAGATAAATGAAACATTTCAGGATTAGTCCTAACACAATAAGCAAGTGAAAGAGAGTGACAAAGTGGGTGTGTACTGCGTGTAAAATTCCAGGAGAGGAAAGTGACATAGGACGGGAGGCCTCAAGAGAGCTTTGGTTACCACAATTCAGCATTTGACTATAATCTACTATTACCAGAGCTGTGCTTTTACTTTTGTATAAACTTAAGCAATTATTTGATTTTATACTAACTCCCAGAAAAATAACATGCCAATGATATCCAAATAGAAAACTCTTATTTTGCAATTATCTAGGATTACACTCATACCTTTAAGCTGGGTAGGGTGATGCATTCTTGCAGTCATGGAATTTTGGGAGGCTGAGGCAGGAGAAGGAAAATTTCAAGTCCCTCGTGGACAAAGGAACAGATTAGCTGGACCTTGTTTCAAAATTTAAAAAAAAAAAAAAAATTAAAAAGGATATGGGTCGTAGTTCAATGTGAAGACTATTCATTTCTCAATACCAAAACCAATAACAATAATACTTTTATTGGGAGATAACCCATCATAGTTTCTTCTTAAAAATAGTAGTTTTGGCTGACAAAATTTTTGAAAAATACTCTCATTTGTATGTAAAAGACTTCAATTAATTAAAGTTCTTCCATAAATAAGCATAAGGATGAAACACTCAACATTAGTAATTTGCCTCTTGGTTTTTAGCAGCTTCATTAGCTACAGCCCTGCTATAACCAGTGCTTTTCTATAGTGCTAATTCTACATCCAGGGGAAGAAGAGGGGAGGAAAGAAGGAAAAAGAAAAATAGAAATGATGCTTTTATAAACAGAGAAGAGTGGAGATGTGGAAGAGAGGCCAGGGAACTGAAAAATACAAGTAAGATATATCATGTACAGGTACAAATTCCCAATGATAGATGTGATTCTAATGTACATCTATAACACAAGTTTGGGGAAATGTTTTCAGGAGTAACATCATTTTAAAGTAATGTGATATCTTTAAAGTCATAGCTACTTGATATACTCTAAATAATGTTTACTATAGGAACAATGGTTATTTTTCAAATGATGACTTCTCTTAATGTTAACATTTTTTATATTACTTACTGATGACATTATAAATACTCTATGTCAAGTAATCAAATTGACAAAAATAGAGTGGTAAATATAAGCAGAATTTTATTTCAAAATTTATTATATATTTTTAAATTTTCTTTTATTTCAAAAGAAATATTGACCCTCAAAATAAGGAAACATCATGAACTGATACAGCATTTAGGCATAATTCTGGATTTAAATTATAGCTGCTGACTCCTCCAAATATAATAGAAAATTTTGGTATATCTTTGACCTTTAATCTTTCCATACAATATGCTTACTTTTCTTTTAATTAAACTGTGGTTTGGAGGTCACTCTAGGATCATGTGAAACATCATTTTGATGTTCACTTAATAAGTTTCTAATACCTTATTAATATATATCTTGACAACAAACATGAGATTTCTAGATCAAAATCAGACAGAACACTTATTTGCATAAAAATGTTGAAAGCTCCACATGCCCTCATCACAGTGAAACCAGCTGTCATATGTGCATGCTCTGTGAGGTTTTGTGTCCAAAGGCTAAGCGCTGGACTCATAAGTTTTATAGTTTAAATAGTTCAGTTAATTAGTACATATATTCCCCCTGCCACTCAGGACAATGAATTAGATTTTATGTTTGTGAAGTAAATTTCTTTTGAGGATATGTGGAAATGATCTCTCAGTTCATTATCATTTGGAGTATCATTATCATCCATTATCAAGTGGATCGAGAGGGATACAATTATAAAGATAAATCATACTCTTTAACTAGCAAGTTATATATCCTTTAATTCAGGCTTCAAGTTTTTCCTATTTATAAAGATCAGAAAATCCACCTATGAGACAGAAAATATTCATTAGCATTACTTCCTGTACTGGTTTTAGGCAGTACAATGGATTTAAGTTACCCATTCAAAAATTAACAACTTGAAAAATTTAAGACTGGTAATATACCAACTGGTAAAAATATAAGAAAAATTCATGTTTGACACTGTTCACCAGAAGGAAGAGAATCATGTTCCAAATCATGTGATCCCAGCCATCAGTCAGGCTTTGGGCCACATGTATGATTTCTAGTTCAGAAATGGGGAGAGCTACAGTGGGCCTCACATCACACTTCAGTTGATGAAGTAAAAAACAGAACTGATATGACGAAGATAGCTGTAATTTGGTGGGGAGTAATTCTAATTCCAGCACTCTGAAAAACTTAAGCAGGGAGCTGGAAAGTTCATGTACAGCATATACAACATTGTGAGATTCTATTGGAGACACAGAAAGAAAAAGAGAGTGATAGAGAAGGAGGGAAAGAGACACAGAGACAGAGACAGGGACAGAGTATGTCAATTGGATATCTAACTAAGTCTGAAGACCCTAGATCAATGCTTAACGAAGCCACATAAATAGATGAAAAATAAGTAAATAAATAAATAGTTCTTCCCCTTGCTGAACAAGGGGCCACAAGGCACTATAGGGTCTTAAGATTCTCATCTATAAAATGGGAACAATGTTTGCACAATCAATTTTCATTAAAGAAGAAACACAGGCTTAGTCTGTAGCAAGAGTAATAAATTATAATTAGTGATGAAATTAGCCTTTGAAAGAATGACCAACCACTACTAATAATTTTTTCTACTCATTTCAATTTTAGTTTAGTGTCTATTGAGGTATATAGGTCTAGATCACTAGAGATATAAAAAATCAGTCCACCTAACAATTTACAGGGGGCAAAGATGTTATGTGTTTTTTTCTAAAATACAAAATAGAGCATTAATCAGTTGTAAAGAATGATAAATTAGAGATATTTATACCTGAATGGATACACCTCGAGGCTATATTCATAAGAGGAATAAATAGAACACAGATGTGTAAATACAGCATCATTTCTGTAGTCTGAGAAACTGCAGGTGTAAATGAGGTCCAGAATGTACAATAGGTATTGTGGCATAGGAAGAAAATATTCAAAGGGAAAGTGGGAATGGGGGGGAGGGGAAAGCAAAGAAGGGGAAAAAATTGATGGTTAAAGAAAAAAGCCAGAAACAACGCTTATGTATATAAGAGAGTAGGGGTTGTAGGGAGGGCAGGGGAGTGGGAAAAATAAGTCTCAAGGTAAAAATTCTCAATGAGGAATGTGATTATAATGTATACTTAAAATGCACCAATAAATTCAATAATGGAAAACAAGCAAAAAATAAAATAAAATAAAATAAAATAAAATAAAATGCATTCAAGAAAAGAAAGCACCCAACACCCTCACAGTGACCCAGAAGAATAAGGTAAATATTGGTATTTATAGCAAAAAGGAAGTTAGATCTTTTGGAAATGGGAATAATGAGAAGAAGAATAAGATCTGGAGGGAAAGGACAAAGGGACTCAAAGGAATTAATATGTGAGATATAGATTCACCAACTCCCTAGAGGAATGTAACTGGATAATCATTATATACTGCAAGCATGGAAACATTTTAAAATAAATAAAACCGCAGTTAACTGATAAAATGAAAGTAGGATCCTTTGAATAAGATGATACCAAGAAAAGGAATTCCAGAACCCACACACGTTTTCAAGTGAACGCCTATTTTAGCATACACAGGTGGAAATGTGACAAGGTCTAAAAGCACATCTTCTTGGGAAAAAATAACCAAGTTCATGAGTCTCACAAGCTTACACAGAGGCAGTCAGTATGGAGAGAGGATTTTAAATGCACAAAGCATTGGTCAGAAAGACCTTGCAAGCATACCAAACAACCAGGGATAGTTCATCCTGTATAAAGCAAAACAAAACAAAGCAAAGGAACAAAAACTACTCAAGATCAGAGCAGATCGCACACATATGTAATCTCAATGCTCTGCAAGAAAGCGTGAAGTGGAGAAGCAGAGGTTTGAGCAAAGCCTCTGGGCTTGATTTGCAGCACCACAAAAACATGGTGAAGAGGGAGCAGACACAAGAGAAAAGAAGGAAGGGATAAAGGAAACAAAGTACAAATAGATGGAAAAATGGACACAAAGATTGTATATATAGAAGGGAAGGGAGTAAGGAAAGTGGGGAACAAGATAAAAAAATTTATTCTTAAAAATGTGATATGATGATACTCAAAACAAACAAACAAACAAACAAAACCACTGTCAATCTCAACTCTATACCCAGATAAGCATATATTTCAAAGACATAAAATGTCAAAAATGCCAAACAAGGGCTGGGGATTTAGTTCAGTGGTTCTGGCACCTGCGTTGAGAGTGCAGGGACCAGGGTTCAATTCCCAGTAACCTCATACAACAAAAGCAGGCGTTGTGACTCAGGCCACCAGCAATCAGAACCACATAGCACAGTGCGTGGTGGTGCACGTCTGTGATCCCAGCTTTCAGGAGGAAAAAAAAAAGCCAAACAACTCTAAAAATATATAGACAGCAGAAATATAGTAACATAGATCATAATTAATTGTGTGTTTCTGCCACTTTTCTCTTAGTTGTGAGTCAGTGTAGAATGCCTATTCTGCCTAAAATTGTTCTTAGTATTTCTTCAGTGCAACCAAGCAAGCAAATTGGAGATATGCAAATAGATTGTAAACAATTAAAAAAAAAAAAGCATTTCTATCAGATAATGATGTCACCTACGTGGAAAAATCTAACAGATATATAAGAATATTGTGAAATAATAGCTGTTTCAAACCTTGCAAAGTACTACAGCCAATGAGCAAAATTTACAATTTCTATATTTCAGTATAGATAGGAAACTTAACTAATTAAAAACATACATGATTCATCAGACCAACTAAGGAAATAAAATACTTGGAAACAACTTTGACAGGTTATTTCAAGAAAAGTATAATATTCAATGCATTTCTGAAGACATAAACTAAAAATGCAGACATGAAAGTAAAGATATACCATGTTCATCTATTAAAGGACTCGGTTCTCAAATCAATGAATTCAACATTTGCATATGTGTATATATGATCATGTATCTATGATTATTATGTATTATCTATCACAATAACTTTTTAGAAATATGTGAATATACATACATATATCAAATGTAAATTCAGATTTTAAAAACTTATCTGTGTCTTATTATTATAATGGACAATGCTGATGTTGTTTTTTCTGCTCAATTTTACTTTCATTTCCTTCTGTATCTATTACTTTACATGCCATGAACTATGTTTCTCCTTTCTATAACTTATGGGTCTACATAATTTTTTTTTAAATGTTCTTCATACACACACACTGAGCAATGTCCTTTTTCTTATAAGTCCTGGGTAGACTATAAAAAATTTTATAATTAGTGAATATTTTACTGCTAATATAATTAGATGAAATTTAAAATTAGTTTAATACCCATGGGCTCAATAGAAATTTCTTAATAATATTATTAAAAAGAAGAATAATAGTTTATTAGATTGAGCTTAATTTTAACTTTAGATTTTTGATTTGTTATATTGAAAAAAATCTTCATTTTCTAGGTAATATAAAATTAAGATTGATCTTACTGAAAATAATACTAAAGAATTCTTTGTTCTTCATAAAAAGTAAAGTCGGTATGAATAAAAAACTGATTTTTCAATGGAAAATTTCCATGATGAATATTTTATGGGCATTATTTGTCTTTCATTTGATTTACAATTATGTTTAAAATGATACCCTTAGTGTATATACACTTTACAGAAAATTTGCTCTAATGAATAACAGTGTGTAAATACTCTCATAGCTAAAATGTAGATTTTCATAAATTTTGTAATACATTTCTAAAACTGATTTTCATGTCAATGATTTTCTTTTTCAAAGGCATTTTATCTTATGTGACATATACATCTAGCATTAAGAACAGATATTAATTTCAAGAAGGCATTTGAGAGTTCTGATGTAATGAAAATGAATACATTTTAGTCAAAAAGGTTATCTACAAGAAACTGTTCTTCATGATTTTTTTTGAGAAGAGATTAGTTTCATACAAATAAATGCTCAATTTTTAAAATACAAACTGGGCCACAGTAAAAATATTATTGTATAGTCCAAAAAATTGGACAAATTCTTAATGAATTAAGACATATGTTATTTCTACCTTATTTAAACAATAAAATCTTGAAAAATTGATTTTGCAAATATAAAGATTATATTGTATATAAATATTTAGAAGAATAAATTGAAATCGGTTAAAATTTATAAAATAAGAGAGGACATACTACCACCTAGTGGTTTGTTTTATTGCTCAAGGATAATATTTTTACCTTTGAGATTGGAAGCTAAATTTAGGGAGGATGAGGGCAGAGTATTTTATAGTTTATTTAAAGTCAGTAAACCATTATTAAAATGTATTTCATTTATGGAAAATTACATTTAAGCTTAATATCTTACTGCTTAAAACATAGTTTTGAGCATTGCTACAGCAAGGTATGGATGTAAGAACCTGTAGGTAGAACTACTTTATCTCACTATATGAACAATCAAGATGAAAATAATGTTTTGTGAAAATACAGTGTTTAATTTTTTGGAGAATAAGGCATTTATAAATGGCTATGTTTAGATTGTCTATTATTTAGAATAAATTAATGATTTTTTTTTATATTATGCCATGTGTTATAGAAAATTGGAAATAACTATAGGGATAATGATGGTGAAAAGGTACCTATGGAAAAAGGTATCTCAATAATAATAAGCAATAGGCTGAATATTTAAATAAAATAAATATGTTATTTTCAAGTTAATTATGAATTCATTGTTAATTCATTAATTCATTTTGAAATTCATTAAAAAATAATTAAGAATTACACAGAGAATAGCGTCCTAGCCAAAGGAAAATAAGCAGACTTCAAAGAGGAGGGCTTATCTTGCTTCAGGTGTTGGCAAGAAAGGGCCACAAAAGAGAGAGCAAGTGACAGGAGATACAGCGTCATGGGAAGGAAACGAGGGCCAAGCTCGGTGCGACCTCGAGGCCAGACTACAAGTCGAGGTGCTTTCAGAAGATGGCGCTGCTTTTTGGAGGTGGCTGGATCTAGGATGTGACGCTTGGACTCATGGTGCACGTTAGGATTAAGGACACCCTACCTGTTCTAACTCTTAACTGCTAAGGACAGACAGCCTGGATAGAATCTAATGAGCAGAAAGAGGGCTGGTGTCGTCACTTGCGTTTGCTGTTTCATTGCAGCCTGCCCGCTGCCCGCCCTCCTTCTGCCTTAGACTCTCATGTCCTTCCGCCGTGCCACCCTGCCTTAGAGCCAGTCAACTGTGCACTGAAATCTCTGCCGAAGTAAATTGTAAGCTGCGAGTACTTTAATATTGAATGCTGGATATTTTCTCTTAACAAAGAGGAAAGTAACTAAGATAGATAGTTGCCAAATTTCCACTTTCATTAAAAACGGCAGAAAACAATTTTGAAATGAGATGAATATACAAAAAGAAAACAGCTAACTGAAGAGAGGGAAGAAGCCAAATTAAATTTAACTAAGTTGAGGTTAAAGGTATCTCTAAGTATCACCTTAACTGGGAAAATGGCAGTTGAAAATAACAGTAGATTAGATTATTATTTCACTTTAATGACCACCACAACAATAAAAAGATACTTCATCCTATAAAGTTATTCTGATGAGTATTCAGAAGTTAATACAATAAAAAAACATTATGTTTAGTAATTTCAAAGCATCATTTTATGGTCAACATGCTAATTTAAAAGATGTGAATGAACCATTATACTGGAGGAATATGACCATACCAACTTATTCAATGAATCCAACTTCCTGTCATCAATACTGATGAAATATAATTTAAAACTACTTTACTTTGTTTTCTATGTAGTTTTTCATTGCTGTCTATTTTATTTATTTATTTTTTGTACACTAATCTTTAGCTTAGTTACACTGGTTACTTTCTGGCATTATTTTAAAAATAAATAGGCACATGACCTACAAGATGTTCTTATAGTCTCCTATGCCCCAAAATGCATCATGTTCAAATGAAGTCAGAGTTATAGACTGACTACCTGAGGAAATGCTTTGAACGTGTTGTAGCCATCTTTAATGTAAATCAAAGAATCAAATACGCAGAGTAGCAGATTTGTGAAAAGATTTGCTCTGATTTTAAAGGAATGAAAGATAAATAAATGCCAAGTATGATACAGTAATTTTAATGACTGAAAAATTACAGCCCAAGGGAAAAAGGCAAAATTGGCCTAATTTGGAAAGTGTAAATATGAGATGGATATCTGATATTTCTGGATAGTGGAAAAATTTCAAAGTATAATGGTAAAATGCCTTTCTGTTAATTTTTTATTGACAGTGTAACTTGTGAAAAACTATTAGGACAATGCATTATGTAGAATGTAACATAAATATAATATTTCATCGCAAAATAGGTCACAGATTTGTAAATATCATATTTTTTCTAATATGAGAAAGTAAAGATGTAAATGGGTTCCAGAATGTATGGTAGATATTGTGAAATAGAAAATATTCAAAGGGAAATAGCATGTAAGAGTAAACAACAAAGGGGAAAATAATGAGATGATGATAAAAAGAAAGGAAACAAAGATTATGTATATAAGGGGGTGGGTGTTCTAGGGTGGATAAGGGCATGGGAAAAATGAGAATTAAATTGTGTCATACACTGGTACAAATTCTCATTGTTGAGTGCAATCATGATGTGTGTATATATAATGTACCAATAGATTTGAATTAAAAAATAAAAATAAAAAAAACCAAGAAGGCTATTGAGACTTTTAGTTCTAGCAAATCAAGTAAATGCATTATTGTCCATTCCCTGGCAAAATTTTAAACATCATTGTATTTGTTTCATTGGTCTTGTTGGCTCTGTTTATTTTAAAACTACTCTTCCTTGTCTCTCATGTAGTTATCCATTGTGGTGTTTTAAAATATACTTTTTCTTTAGCTCAGTCTCAATAGTTATTAGTAGAAAATACAACACGTGCAGTAAAGTGTCTAAAAGATTCTGCATGTGATATTTTAAAAGATACTTAAAGTTTCTACAATATGACTTTACCAAACTATTAGCAGAATACGGAGTGCCCACTGGTACACACTTTTGCACAACTTAGTTTTTTTCACGGTCAGATTTTTACTGTTATTTTTAAAATTTTAGTTATATTGTTGGGTGTGATACTATTGCACTATGATTTTATTTGTGTTTCTTGGGTGACCAAAGTATTTGAGTACCTGGTACATGGTTATTCACTTTTTGCATATGCTATTGAATAAAAAGTTCTTTGAAGTCTTAGATTCATTTGTCCTGATTTTGGGGATGATGCGGTATCAAGGATATGTATTTTACTTGTGTGTGAAAGGTATTTTCCTCATGGAGAACTAGTTTCTTTTGCTCTCCTAATGAGTATTTTTGATAAAACTCATTAATTTCAGCTAATTATGTAAATATATCAATGGATTTTATTTTGTTTTAATTAGTGCCTTGAGAGTCTTTTTGAAAGGGGATATTGTCCATTTGGTGTCATGATAATATTCTTCTAGTCTATCTGCTAGAAATTATTTTGTGTCTCAGAGTGAAATTTAACTTTTGAAAATTTAATTTTTATAAAGATTATAGTTAGGGCTTTTGGTTCTGAAGCTCCATGTCACCTCAGGGGATCTGTCTACCTTCTTTCTTTCCCATCTTTTTCCTCCCAAATAAACCATCCTTTGTTATACTAACATTAAATATATAAAAACAGCATAGTTAAATAACAGAAAACCCCTTTGACTTATTAATGACTCAAATTATAACCACTCTCTTGAATGAATATAGAACCTCACAGTTTTAACCACTAGTCTAATATCTGTTGTCAGAGTGTAGTGTTGTCTGGCCAATTCAATCAATATAATTTATATTTCTTTTCCAGGCTGTTTTTCAGTTCTTGATTTTACATGTTATTTTGAATGTTTCCTATAATCGTCTGATATTCCAAGGTTTGGTTGTACTAGTGTTTAGCAATCATTTTACCCTAATCCCTTGCCTTATTTCCAGATTTCTATAATTGTGAATGTCATTAGTATATCTGATGGTTTTTGATAACTACACTTTTATTTTGACAACTTTTATGCATCAACGATATGTATATTACATATATATTAAAATAAGCTTGAATATTTATTTCCTTGTCTTATGAATTTACGTTCATTTTTCTTGTAGGTCTATCCTTGTTACTGTTCATTTACTGTGAAAATATTCTTGTAATTTTACTAGATATTTAACAAATCAAGCCCTCTCAATATATACTCATTTTATTTCATACAAATTTTAATACATATTCCAACAGCATAAACATAATTATTGCCATTAATCATTAATATATGTACTAAAAAATATTCCAAGGAAAACAATTTAATCTGGTCAATAATATAATTGAGATTTAGTTTGTTGTCATAGTAACTTTTGATGTATATTATCATAAATCTATTTTGATTGCTGACTTTATTCTTGGATTCTGTATTTACTTGCTTTTATATATATCCATAAGCAAATTTGAAGTTCTAGTTACTAAAATATCAGAAAGTACTAATAATTAAAGAGAACAGAAAATGAATGAAACTAATATCATTACATGATATAATTTTATGTGTAAAATGAAGACCACACTGAAGCTATTACAAAGTAAATCTATAAAATATTCGATGCACATCGATTTAAAAAAATGTTTACATATATTAGCAACACAACACTGGAAAATAACATTTTAAAAATCATGGCCTATAATATTAAAATTTTCATTTTAACATAAAAATACATAATTTAATTAGACATAAATATGAAAATTATGCAGTAAAATTTAATACATTATAAACAGTCAATAAATGCTTTTCAATAACTCTGAAATAAAAATATGGATTACTACTTCAGTATTCTAAAACATATATTTTCTGTCAAGTGTTTTTCATATTGAATCAGTTCTAAATATTTCAAATTATTCAGATTATAGTATTCTAGAAACAGAATATAAACTTTAGATGGAAATGAAATTATCAATAACATTTCAGAGAGAACATTTAAAAAAGAAATTTAGGGCTGGGGAATTAGCTCAGTGGCTCTGGCACCTGTCTGGCAAACTCAAGAACCCAGGTTCAATCCCTGGTAACCACATACAGTACTGGCTGTGGAGACTCACCCCAGCAGCAACCAGTACCACATACCACAGTGCCAGGCGTGGTGGCTCACACCTGTAATCCTAGCAGAGGCAGGAGGATTGCTGTGATGTGAGTTTGAGGCTGAGCTCAGGGCCAGTCTGAACTACTAAGTGAGATTTCTATAATTGTGAATGCCATTAATACATCTGATGCTTTCTGATAACTACATTTTTATTTTGACAATTTTTATGCATCAACGGTATGTATATTACATATATATTAAAATAAGCTTGAATATTTATTTCCTCATCTCATGAATTTATGTTCATTTTTCTTGTAAGTCTATCCTTGTTATTGTTCAGTTACTGTGAAAATTTTCTTGTAATTTTATTAGATATTTAACAAATCAATCCCTTCGGTATTTTATTTGCCCTAATTTATTTTTTTTCACAAATCCATAATTATAAATGTCCAAAGGAAAAGAAAATTTTAAATGCTATAATTAAAGTCAATTCATTTTCTTTTTTTAAGAGTACAGCAGGAATAATGAATAATACCAATATTAGTACCACTGGCGAAAACGTTCTACAAAGTTGCATTTGAGCGAGTGGTTGGCTGAAGATCTATGCTTCTCAGGATCCTGGCAAAGACACCTCTGTGCTGTACTACAGTGTAGGAGGACCCGGTCTTCCTGTCCCTCACAGGAAGTTCCTAAACAATTTCCCTGTTGGCCTTTCTTATCTCAGTGCTCTACTTTCCTACCCCTGGTGGCATTTCGTGGATTCACTCCCCTATTCAGTTTTGTGCTTTGTACATTATAGTTTTAATCAAATGCTGAGCATGAACTGGACCCAAAGTGAATGCGTCTTGTAGGAGTTTGTTTTTTTCAGAATATGATGCTTTGAGAAAAGTTCTAGTTCTGCTCCCAGGTTAGATGTTCTGTCCCATCTCTTTCCAAATGTACAAAAATCACAGAATAAAAAGAAAAAAGAAAAAAGAAAAGACAAGAAGTCAATGTCTGCACTTTCATATTTTTCAAACTAAAGCTTTATTTAAGATACATAGATAGCTTTACTTCACTTTATTTACAATGGATAATTATATTTATCAACTTAAAAACAAAATTTCTTCTTTTTTTCTTTCATCTTGTCTTTATTTTAAACTGTGACTAATCTTGTGGTTTTATGACTATCCTGTTGTTGTGTACGGAGGTCATTCACTGAAAAGAAATGTAAACATGTGATAAGACTGGAAATAAGAGCCTAACAGTATTACAGTCCACGAGGTTGCTAGCAGGTGTTTCTTGTGAAGGACCCCAAATCACTTCTATCCTTTAACTCTGACAATGTGTGACATACACTGACAATTTCTATCCAAGTTTTTCAACAGAGGCTCACAGGATATGTACAGAGCAGCAACATCAGCAGCACCTCAAGAACATTTGCATGAACTTTCCTGCAAAACATGACTTTTTTGATACTGATGATTGCTATGTTACATGTAATGATTTAGAAGTATCATAATTTCACTGTTTAATTGTACTATATTGTCAGTTATAGCTAGAATGTCTAGTTTAAGAACTATTACATAAAAGGAAAGCTTTATATTTTCATATCTTGGTATTAGAGCAAAAATTAAGAAACACTATCCATTATTACTTATGCTAGACTTTCATTCTCCACGTACATGTGCACACACACATACACACACACACACACACACACACACACACATACACAGATGTTTATGAAAAGAGCATGTGATTATCACTATGACCTTAGAGATCTGAGGTGTTCTTTATGGTATGCTAGCTGGAGATATGCTAATTTAGTATATCAATATTATGCAGTAACCTGTTATACATGATTTAGAAAGGTATATTTCTATACCAGTTCAGGGCCATTTTCAACAACATTGACTAGGTGAAGAGATACATCAAAGTGCCAGAAAAATGAAAAAAAAAAGTTACTTTCTTTTTCCCATCAATTATAGAATGACCCAGTTCCAACTAGTGCCTGTATATGATTTCTAACCACATCTAATCCATATTTTTTTCATTTCTAGTCAAAATATATACCCTTAAAGGTCTAGTTTGAACAGAGAGATAACTAGAAGTGATACAGGAGAAGGAGCAGAAGGCTTGTAAGAGGAATTGTCAGAGATCCTTATTCCATCCTCAGAATCTGTTACATCCAACTACAACCTTAACTTTACATAACCCTGAAAAGAACCAAGGAAAATCAATGCCCCCTAATGGGCCCTTAGTAATCCAAAGTCACTTAAAGGCTGGTAGGCAGATACCGTATCTAACTGGAATTGTATGGCATTAAAATAACATTTCCCAATGTCATGAAGTGATTACCTGAGGTTATCTTGGCCCCACTCCAAGAATCTCCCATTTAAAATTATTCTCCATCGAGCATTTCGACATAGCAAACCTTTGCTAAATCAAAAGGCAGAAAGAGAGAGGGGAGTCAAAGAAGGAGAGCTCTCCTTTCACAAGGCCTATGGCATTTTACTATCTCACAGAAGCAGCTTTGGCTTCACTTACGGCTTCCTGTCTATACTCATAGATTCCATGTCTTTCCAGCATGATGTCAGTGGAAAAGAAGTGATAATCTCTGATATATTCCAACATTTGAAAAATCTCCTGACATAATCTAAGCCACTGTCACATGCTTGTAGCAGTATGTGTTTGAATCCGCCACTTGAAAGCAAATGTGTGTCTAGTTACCACATTGAGTAAGAAGAGATTCTCAGAATCAGTCTCTAGATGTCTGACACCTGCAGCCAAATTGATTTGATTCAGCTAGAAGAATTCAGAACAATCTTGACTGTGTCAGGGAGGTAACATCATCCCTTCAGCTGTTCAGTCTTGGTGGCGAGATTAAACAGTTATTTTGAGTACACACACACACACACACACACACACACACACACACACAGGGGAGGGAAATGTCCAGGAAGAGACATTCCAATAATTGCTACTAAATTCCAATAATTCAATATAATTAGGACCTAATTCCAAGTCCATGACTTGTAAAATAAGTAGAAGAAAATCTTTTTTTTTTTTCTAAATCAAAAAATGAGGTTATCCTCAGGCCCTTACACGCTACTCTGTGTTCTCCACACTTAGCATTCTGGGTCTATAACTGTATTTAGAGGTAATTTTCATCTTTTTAAAAACTCACCCATAATAATGTTTTTTAAGGTACATTTTTTTTTTTTTTTTGAGACAGGGTCTCGCTTTGTGGTTCAGGCTGGCCCTGAGCTCAGCCTCCAACTCACATCACAGCAATCCTCCTGCCTCTGCCTCCCGAATGCTGGGATTACAGATGTGAGCCACCACACCCGGCACTGTGGTATGCGGTACTGGTTGCTGCTGGGCGTGAGTCTCCACACCCAGTATTGTTATGTGGTTACCAGGGATCAAACCCAGGTCCTTGCGCTTGCAAGACAGGTGCTGGAACCACTGAGCTAACTCCCCGGCCCTTTTAAGGTACATTTTCAGAGGTCAAAAATCCATGGTTTAAAATTGGAAGAGATGGAAAACTATTCTAATCGTATACTCAGAAAAACACATCACTAGGGTCTTTTTACATTTTTTTCAGAATACTAAAAATCAACACAATTCATGGTGGGAAATTATTATGTGGTTTTGCACTCTGAATCTAACACTGTAAGCTCTGCCTCATAAACCAAATCTAGCTCTATGCTTGTTTTGCAAATAAAGTTTATTTGACCATCTAGTCATTTAGCAATGGTCTACAGATAATTTTATATTTTGGTGGCATAATTGAATAAACATGACAGAATTATTATGACCAATGCAGACATAAATATTTTCCATCCAGCAGGTAAAGAATAGTTCAGGCAAAGTGTGCACTCTCAATTCAGGTGGAATTCTACTTCTGCTGGTAGCTATTGATAGCCTTTATATGTCTAAACTTAATGGAATGCTACTATTTCTATCAGCTTAATATCCAAATGGTCAATTATTTCACAGGTTTTCAATGCATATGGCAATGTTTTTCTAGCCCTGTAAAACTTCTGGGGAAATATATTTCTTTCTTTTTTTTTGAGACAGGGTCTTGCTTTTGTAGTTCAGGCTGGCCCTGAGCTCAGCTTCCAACTCACATCACAGCAATCCTCCTGCCTCTGCCTCCCGAGTGCTGGGATTACAGGCATAAGCCACCACGCCTGGCACTGTGGTATGTGGTACTGGTTGCTGCCTCTATGTGGTTATCGCAGAGTTGAACCCAGGCCCTTGCACTTGCGAGACAGGAGCCAGAACCACTGAGTTATATCCCTGGCCCTGGGGAGATATATTTCTAAATTCACTGTGGAATAGTTTGAACTCATGTTTTCATTAAATTTCATTACTTTTTTTCATAAGAATACCAGTGAACATCTTAAGAACATTGAGAGAGCTAGAAAAGACCATTTGAAAATAACCACTAAATAAACTTTTTTTAATGGTCAGAATAACAATCATAATTATGCTCACTTAGATTTGGTAGCTGTGTCCATCCAATTAGCATTTATCAGCCTACAACTTTCCTTCCTCTGAATGCACAGCATTGTTCTCTGATGTCTCCTTGAGATCATATGACTGTAAACGTTCATTTCACTAAAACCTTACAACCACAGAAGTCTATAAGAGAAATACAAGGCTACACGTGCAATATAGCATCAATATGTGTCTCTGTACATTTATACTTTGGTAGGTGAAAGCAAAATTATTCCTGTTTCTAAATTCAATTAATGTTCATGGACATTATGTACTTGATTTGTTAGCAGTGCTGTCCATTTATGCAGAGCAATAAATACCTCCCAGTTGCCAGTCTTTCAGTTTATAAAATCTATTCCCCTAATAAGTCCAAATATCTATCGAACCTAGTTACATCTATCAAATCAAGCTCCCATTACTCCAAATCTCCATCACCTCTTTTTTCCAAATTGATACAAGTGGTACACCCATTGATACACCTCTATGATATGAAAATGTAGCTGATATCCTCCTTTCCTAATAAATGATAATTTCACTTGCTTGTTTGCATGTATTATAAGATACTTTATAGTTTGAAAAATTATTTTTATCATATTGTCTAGCCTGCTGTCTTTTTAAAAAATAACCCATGTTGTCTCCTAGCCAAGAACTGGAGACTTCACATTTCATTTGTGTGCAATATGTTCCTTGCATCCCATTCACATGACATACTTGCTGCTTGATGCACACCAAAACATATGTGTGAGAAAGAAGTCTGCAGAGATATCAGTCATCTTGGAAATGACTGATTAGTTTGCCAGAAGTTCCAGCAGACATTGTGTTCAATTTCTAGATCATTAGTTGGATAAATTGGGACCAACAGATTTACATTCAAAATGATGATTTTTTCCTTTCCAACATCTTATCTCATTATTTTATACTCACTTATTTTACTTTTGAAGTTGTGTTTATTTTCAATGTAGTGTATAAAAATTCAAGTACTCCCCAATGACCAACTAGCTGAAGAAATTTAAGAATTAATGTCTAATATATTAATAATAAGTTAATTAAAATTTTATTCTATATATTCTACCAAGTCTTTAAAAATATTGTTGCATTCTCTACTTTTTTTATAATAAACTAGGTGACATTAAATAATTATTTCTACTATAAATACAATCCCATGTTCACACAATTTAGAACTACTTGGCTCTGAAAATTTAACAGGTACACCTGGGATGTGTTAAGGTTCTTCAATGGATATTCAAAAACACACTTGAGAAAGGCAAATAAGGGAACATAATAAAGCTCATATCAGAGAGCTTGTCAATCTCATTTCTTTTCTAACCAAGACATAAGACTGTTAGTTTCACATGAAAAATGTTGTCCTATCAATAAACTGAGATCCTGACAGAAAAAGGAACCACTGTAGAATTTCATGATACAAGCAACTGTTTCCTATACTTTAACAATCATTCTGTGCATTTATAACACAAAACTAGTAGATTATTGAGGGTTACCAAATTCCCAGTGCATATTGGTTCCTCTTTAGTTCAATACAAAATGTTACTTAACAATTTAAAATATCTAAACAAATTTGATAAGTAAGACTTGAATGTATTGCATTATTCTTTACAAATGAATTATCTGCCTCCATCTCACAAGTCACAGAAATGGAGACATGTGCTCTGAATACTTTAGTTAGCAACACAGTTGCAGATTTAATTTTTTCTTAGACAGCAGAGTTGATTTATGCACTTTTCCCAACTACTGTCCAAATCAGCTCCATTTTGGGGCAATCTTTGGTAGAAAAATATGCAGTCGGAGATAATCATCCTGAATGTTATGGATAGAAACTTTGTGATGTCAAAAATTCATACAGCTAAGCTCTGGCCCCAAGTATGATGGTATTTACAGGTGGTGCCTTGGGAGGTTACAGATTAATATGAAGTTATAAAAGTGACAGCAAACAGTAAGAGTGTTGTCCTTATAGGAAGAGGAGGGGATATAATAGCTGCTTTCTTCCACAATGTAGGACACAGAGGAAATCCTCTGTAAGCCTGGTTGAAATCTCCCCAGAATTAGTCATAATTTTTATCCTAGAATCCCCAGTAGAAAGATCATTGAGAAATGATTATACCTTGTTTACAACCCTGCAAATTTTTCTGATATAATGGACTAAGCAAATTAAAATACTAATATGTAATTTTTAAGGACATTTTTGAGGAAAGAAAGAAAGGAAAGAGACTAGAAAATTGGACATAGAAGGGTATTCTCCCTACACTTACTGTTGATTTTCTAATTGTGAAAGTAAGCATAATGGCACTCATAATTCTAGAGCTGAACAGCAATATTATTTTCAATCCATGTAAAATATACAATTTCACATTTGATGCCACTTCATGGTCACAACAGAATTGTCTGGCACTATCCTCTAAGGATCCTTCTATATAAAGTTGTATAGATTTATAGGTTTTCAATCTAAATAACACTTGGGCATAAAGTTTGACTTACTGCTTTCTGAGCAGCTCCAGAATCATATCTGTAAATGGCAAAATCTAGTTTTATAGATCATTAATTTTCTACGCTTGAGAAGTCATAAGTACTGGTAAATCTAAATCACTTTGTTAGTCCTTGATCCAATATAGACTCTCTATCAAAAGCCTCTTCAGTGATAGATTTTCAGTTTTAATAGTTTTATATCAGTTGGAATATTTTCAGAAAATAAGTGAGACTCTTCACTTGGAATGAATTTATAAAGTATGGCTCTGCCTCATGTTTTTAAATATATATCCAAAAATATCAGTTTCAGCTGTAAAGCATATTGCACTAAATGGTAACAGTCTGACATACTTAGAAGTGGTCATTTGTATAATTATTGAAAACTGGTATTTTTACAATTTGTTTTGCTTGTTTCTACCTTTACATTATCATTGACAACAAAGGAGGCAGGAAATAAGCCATCTGGTCAGATTCCAGCTGTGTCCTGTTCCATGGTAGGAGCAAAATGGTCTTTGCAAGTCCAATTCCTCTGAACTGTATCAACTAGTCAGAGTTATACTACATTCATAGTCTGTTGATAATTTATGGAAAAGTGATTGTGATGCTTTAGTCATTCACTGATTCCTTCCTCCAATTTACTTTTATTAAAAACAGTAATCCTCTATTCAGCTTTGGAAGTTCATATGTATATAAAAATCTATACATTTCTTCTACATTTTCCATTTTATTAAAATATAATTTTTGTTTAGTAGGGGTTTATTCTCCTCTGGACTTCCTCTGGGTCAGTGGCAATTCCCCCCTTCTCATTCCTAATAGCATAGATATGAACCTTATCCTTCCTTTGTTTGATAATGTTGGCTAAAGGTCTATCAATTTTGTTAATCCTTTCAAAGAACCAACTCTTCAATTCATTGATTTTTTTTTTTGTATCATTTTCTTAGTCTCTGATGCATTTTCTGCTCTGATCCTTAAAATTTCCTGCCCAGTATCAACTTTGGGTTTGTCTTGCTCCTCTTTTTGTAGTCACTTGAGGTTCAGCATTAGATCATTTATTTGAGCTTGCTCTGTTTTCTGTATGTAGGTGTTCACTGTTATGACTTTTCCTCATAGAACTGCTTTCATTATGTCCTATAGATTTCTATATTTTTTAATTTAAATCTTTATTGGTACATTACATATAAACATCATAATTGCACTCCACAATGAGGATTTGTACCAGTATAAGACACAACTTAATTCTCATTTTTTCCCATATCCCTACCCACCCTACCTGTCCTCTATATACATACAATTTGTCTCCTATATTTTTTGTTTAATCTCATTATTTTCCTCCCTTCACCCTATTTCACTTTGAGTATTTTCTATTTCACAATATATAACATACAATTCTAGGACTGATTTATATCCTTTTTTTCACACCAGAGAAAAGATGTGATATGTACCTATCTGTGCCCTATTTATTTCACTTATGAGGATATCCTCAAGGTATATCCATTTAAGTACAAATGATTTAAACTTATCATTTTTTATGGCAGAGTAATACTCCATTCTGTAGAAGAACCACAGCTTTTTTATCCAGTCTCCTGTTGATGGACACTTGGGTTGTTTCCAAGATGTAGCAATCGCAAACTGAGCTTCTATAAACATGGGTGCACATATGTCACTGTGATATGAGTCTTTTAATTCTTTTGTGTATATACCTAGCAGGGTGATGGCTGGGTCAAATGGGACCTCCAATCCTAGCTTTTTGAGGAATTTCCAAACTGATCTCCACAGGGGTTGACAAGTCTACATTCCCAACAGTGGAGAAATGTTCCTTTTTCTCCGCAGCCTCACCAACATTTGCTGCTGGCTGATTCTGAAATGGCAGCCATTCTTTGTGGAGTGAGATGAAACATCAGCATTGTTTTCATCTGCATCTCCCGAATGACTAATGATGTTGAGCATTTCTTCATATGCTTCTTAGCTGCTCTTACTTCATCCTCTGAAAAAATATTTGTTCATTTCAGATGCCCATTTTTTAATTGGGTCTTAAAATTTGGGTGGGCTGATTTTTTTCAGCTCTTTATCTATTCTAGATAGTAACCCTTTGTCAGAGGAACAACTGGTAAACATTTCTTCCCACATTGTTGGTTGTGTTTTTGCTCTGTTGGTGGTTTCCTTTGCTATTCAGAAGCTATTTAAGCAGACAGGAGGTGTTCTGACTGTATTGATTGAGTGCCTCATATGGTATGCCAGAACTAGGGTGTTTTTTGTTTGTTTGTTTGTTTGTTTAGGTCCCAATACAGAATGTAAAGAAAAACCCAGGAAACACTGACATTTTAAGGGTACTAAATATTAGGAGAAAAAAGACTTGCAAATGAACATTAGCGGAAAACAGGACAGGTACAAAGCCACAAACAACAACAACAACAAAAACTCAGAGACGAGGAAACACTCAAAGTCTCAGATACAAAGATCCTCACCTCAAGGTAACACAGAGGGAAGGGAAATAAAGAAGTCTGAAGACCAATCTCCAGGCCCCTCAGAAATGGTAACCAAAGCAGATCTAGTAAAATGGAAATCAGAACTGATCTCTGAGATGAAAGCACAGATATCAAACACTGTCAACATGATGATTAATAAAGCTAAAGAGGAAGTAATCAAGTTGCTAGAATCCAAGATAGCAAAAGCAATCGAACTTTTTAAATACCTATAAGCAGAAGTCCAGGAAATTAAGAAAGAAAGTGAAAGTTTGCACAATAGAATGAATATGGCAGAAGACCAAATCTCAGACCTAGAAGACAGGATCTCAACCAATGAACTGGAAAGGCATAATCTATGGAAAAAAGTAAGTGATAATGAAAAGTCAATCCAACAGCTCCTAGATGATTCAAAGAAGAATAACATAAGATTGACTGGAGTCACTGAGGAAGCAGGAGACAATGCTAAAGACATCAAAAAGCTCTTCACAGAGATAATGGCAGAAAACTTCACAGAAAAAGGTAAAGAATTGGACA
This sequence comes from Petromus typicus, assembly GCA_004026965.1. Lineage (NCBI taxonomy): Eukaryota > Metazoa > Chordata > Mammalia > Rodentia > Petromuridae > Petromus > Petromus typicus. The sequence continues at coordinate 34,743 of PVIR01006011.1, forward strand.
TACAAATATATGACACAAACAGAACGCCACATGCCCATGAAATGAAAAAAATCTACACCTAGGCATATAATCATAAAAGTCCCAGATGTCAAAAAAAGAATGCAATACTGAAAGCAGCCAGAGAAAAGAAAACAGTTGTGTTCCAAGGGATGCCCATCAGGATCACAGAGGACTTCTCAATTCAAACACTCACTGCAAGAGCCTGGAATGAAGTGTTTCAAGCCCTAAAGGAAAACAACTTCCAACCCAGACTGATGTATCCTGCCAAATTATCCTTCAAAATTGATGGGTAAATAAGATACTTCCAAACAAGAACACCTGAAAAACTTCACAAATACGAAAGCTGTGCTCCAAAACATTTTAAAGAATATCTTGGAGAAAAATAAGGAAAGTTACAAATCCATGAGACCTAACCGAGTCAACCCATGGGACCAAACAAGAAACTGATGGGGAAAGGGCAGAAGTACAATAACACAGAAAAGAACAGGAAAACATGGCAGCACTAAATTTGCCTACATCAGTCATAACCATTTATGTCAATGGACTCAACGCGCCAATTAAGAGATACAGACTGGCAGAGAGGATCAAAAAGCAAGATCCTACAACCTGCTGCATACAAGAAACACACATAACTCAGAAAGAAACCCATGGAGTGGAAGTAAAGGGGTGGAAAAGAATACTCCATGCGACAGGAAACAGCAAGAAATCAGGAGTGGCGATTTTATTTGCAGACAGAATAGACTTCAAGCCAAAACTGACAGAGAGAGATAAAGATGGACACTATCTTTTAGTACAGGAAAAAAATCCAAGAGAAAGAAATTACAATCTTAAATATCTATGCTCCAAATTCTAATGCACCCAACTATATAAAGCAAACCTTAACAGACATGAAAAACAATAATAAAATAATAGCAGGGGACCTCAGTACCCCACTGTCACAAAGAGACAGATCAACTGGATTTCTACATGTTTTATTGGGGTTATCATTTAGTTGTAAGAACTCTTTAATTTCTTCTTTAATTTCTTCTGTGACCTATTGCTTGGTCAGCAGAGTGCTATTCAATTTCCATGTGTTTGTGAGGATTTTGGGCTTTCTTTTGCTATTCAGCTCCAATTTCAAGGCACTGTGGTCTGAAAGTATTCAGGGAATAAGTTCAGTCCTTTTTCATTCGCTTAAACCTGTTCTATGAACTAGTGCATGGTCTATTTTGGAAAATGATCTGTGAGTAGATGAGAAAATGTAAATTCTGACTTTGTGGAGTGAAAAACTCTGTAGGCATCTATCAAACCCCTAAAGACTAAATTAGTATGGAGTCACAGGGCACCCTACCAGGATACAGTTACTTATTAAAATAAAATGAAGTAAATTATTCTTGAATATATATGTTGTTTTGTCTTTAATTCAACAAAATATTTATTTTCACTGATTTTTATTTTATCTCATTATAAAATGCATTTAAAATATTCTGACTGTGTAGGACTTGCAAACACTAAAACTCTATACTATTGCTGATCTATAACTTATAGTTCAAATTACTTTTGTTCAAATTTTATAAATATTTAATTTACAGGAATTTTTTGCATTAGTTACTATAATTACATTGTGCATTGTAGTTTATATACTGTAGTCCTTTGATTTACAAACTCAATTCATTTGTGAGGGCTGACTGTAATTCATGTTTACCTGTTGAATGCTGAGGTTCCTCTACTCAAAGTCTCTCTCCTGTATACATCAGATCTCAGTATCCTCAGAAAGACACTGGCCCAGGATTTCTCAATTTACTCCAGGTAGGAAAGGATGTTATACCGTTCCTTCTAGAATTATTGAAGGTTTAATCTGTGTCTGAGACTATGTTGAAGCTCAAGTGGCTGACCTTCAGATCATATCTCAAGACATTATTCCTAAGTTAAAACTAAAATTCCAGTTTTAACACAAGTTGTTCATGTATCAGGCTGGTTGTAAGTCCAGTATTCACTGAACACCTTGCACCATGATGGCATTGTGATTTTCTGGAATATAACTTTTGTGTAATTCATTAAACTGATACTGAAAAAGAAGAAATCAATATTATACATAAAGGAACATACCATTTACCAGTGAAAAACACAGATTAAAGAAGAGGGAATCCAACTTAATTTAACCCAATATGCATGATGTATCTTGATTTGGCATATTTTTTATGTGTTTTATATGGTTTTTGACCTATTAGTCTGCTTATTTACCTGTATATATGGTAATTAACATTATAAGGACCTGAACTATAAATAAATAAATGAGATGTTCACTGGGGTGAAGGAAAAGGACAAAAATATGATGGAAATGTGTTATGTATATGTATCAATCCCCCACAATGAATGAAATCATATACTGCAAACACGTGGTAAAAAAAAATATTTTAAAAGAAACCAGTCTTGATAAACAGTGTAGCATTCACTTTAAATTAAATTTTGTAAAGTAGAACAATACTCTATAAAAATTTAGACATAAAAATGTTGTACTTCTGTTCAAGTACCTCTGTATGTACAGTATAGTAACATATGTTTCATTTTCATTACTGGAGCTTATCAAGCTGCCATTGATTGGAAGGGTAAAATCTTCGATCAATTTTAGGTCAAGTACAATAGTCAACAATGCACTCTACTTTTCAGACATTTTCTTCTAAGAATACTGTGTTAGACAGTATGATAGTGTTGAGACAGCCTCAGATCTGAGGTAAGCTTCGCTAAAGATGCAAACATAAAATCTAGCAAGATCTGAAGTGTTTTCACTGCAAAGACATGTGTAACTGTGACACATTAAAAACCAAGGCAAAGAACACATGGCATTCTAATGTATGACATTAATTATTTATTATATTCAGAAACGCTCTAAGTGATGCCATATAACAGAAATTTATATATTTGAATATTATTAAATCAAAGGAAGACCTATGAAAAATCAAAATAAGATTTTTGTTGTATAGTATTCTGAAATCCTCTCAAAATTGCTATTTGTGAATTAGAAAAAATATGATTTGGGGGCCGGGGATATAGCTCAGTGGTTCCGGCGCCTGTCTTGCAAGCGCAAGGATCCGGGTTTGATCCCCGGTAACTACATAACAATACTGGGTGTGGAGACTCACGCCCAGCAGCAACCAGTGCCACATATCACAGTGCCGGGCATGGTGGCTCACGCCTGTAATCCCAGCACTCTGGAGGCAGAGGCAGGAGGATTGCTGTGATGTGAGTTGGAGGCTGAGCTCAGGGACAGCCTGAACCACAAAGCGAGACCTGTCTCAAAAAATCTAAAAAAAAAAAAGAAAGAATATGATTTGAGCAATTGTTATCAATGAATGAAAACAACATTTTTTGATTAGTACACATCCAAGTAAAATTTTATTTTCTTAAATCACCTTTGTCATTCCTTCTTCAAATGATGAATTATCTTGTATGTGTGACTAAATAGATATTTCTTGAAAAAAATTACTTACTAAAAAAATGCTTCTGACCAAAATTGAGTAAAATATTGTTATGTTAGAAGGAGATACAATCTGCAATTTAGTACTGTTTTAAAACTAGTAACTTCTAATAAAATGTCTATATACATCTTTATAATTTCAGAGACCAAACAATCTATAAAATAACATTAAACGACCTTTAGTGTACGAAGATTAGATTGATTTAACTAAACCAAGTCCAAATAAATTTATTTACCTGTTCCTTGCATAATTATGAACATATACCTTGTACCAGGCTGTCATTAGAGTTAGAGATTTAGGTGACTTTACACATAGTAAGTCATTCTCAAATAGATTATTATCTAATGAAAGAGACAGCTTTATAAGCAAATAAGTAGGATTCAAATTAGAATGGTAGAGAAAGATGAATCTTCCCTGTACTGTGCAACAGAAAATAACACATTATTGTGAAAGTAGACCTGATTGTGAAGCAAAGAAATGTTGAGGTCGGTGTTTCCTTGAGTACTTTAATTTCCTTTTAGTGAGATGTGTTCAGATAGAAGAAATATATTATAATTCACATAATTACATGTCAGCAGTTGAAAAAAATGAATGAAAAGTTCTGAGAAAATTTGTGGACTAAATATATAGCTTTGATGGCAAAACAACAATAAGAAAAGTCCTAGCTCACTACTTGTTAGTTTTGTGAATTTATATTTCTTTTTTGGAGGAATGTTGATAGCCAGGTTTTATATTTCATTTAATGCTCAATTTTAAAAATTAAAAATAACAATGGCCATAGAAAAATAAAACATTTGTTAGAGATCTTACATTGAGCAAAAGGGTATTATTTCTAACATCTTGGATCTGTCCTTCTTTACCGTTATAGAATGGAAATCATGTCACATCAGGATTATAACTACAGAGTAAGATACAATTTGTTGTCAAGAGCTTTGAGTTTCTATGTTCCAACTGACTACAATGCTGAATTACTATTTAGTTAAACTACCCAGGCCCTGTGAGCACGGGGAGAAGCCGGGGGGTGGGCTTATGGTTCTGGTGTTCTGCCTGCCTCTCTCTGAGGAGGACCAGTCACCTCATGAATCCTCCGTGTGATACAAGCTGCCTGCTGAGTAATGGGAGTCAGCCTCAGCTGGAGCAAGAGATTTTCTCAGTTCCAAATTTTGTGCCTCCAGAACTATAAATTGTTTTAACTGTAAGTCCCTATGTACTGTGGATTATTTTCATGTGAATAAATAATTGGGAAAAAAATTAAACAACAATAGTATCTGAATGATTTTAGGGGTCAGAAAATATGTAAGCTTTGCCTGTCATGTTAGAATCTCTAGAAAATTAACTTTCAAATCAAACGTTGATATTGTGATCATTAACTCAATATACTAAGAAGAGGAGAGAGTGCTGGGTGGACCTCTGACAGCCTTGCCTTTCCTAGTGTATATCCAATGCAATAGTAGGGGGAAAAAAGAAAAAGGAAGAAGAAAAAAAAAAGAAGAAAGAGGAAGGGAGAGGAAAGAAAAGAGGCAGAGGAAGCTAGTGTCACGGAAGCCTACAAGGACCACAATTACCTAGCCGGGGACACATAATACCTAATATCATTGAAGAGCTAAGGATGTGATTATACAGTAAATATGAAGTAACATTGGACATAGAGAGTGTGATCTACTCTTAAATTCAGATTAAAAATACAGATAAATTGGGTTGCTCAAGCAAAAATATACTTCTCCTTGGCTAATATCAAAGTGGTCATCTTTGACATCAGATGACAAACATGTGAAAGGGGACAGTTTAACATGTAATTCTTCAACAAATCTTGAGTCCTAACCACCCTCACTTTGGCTCATTTTCAGCTCTAATTGCTGCATAGACATGTCTTAGTTACTTTTCTCATTGCTGAGATGTATATCCAACACCCAAAGTTAAAGAAGGAAAAGTCTATTTTGGCTCAAAATTTGTAGAGGTTTCAGTTCATCCTCAGCTGGATCAAAGGCAAGTGGCCTAGCAGAGGGGCAACACAGAGGAGAAACAATCCAGGACAAAAGATGGGCAGGTTGAGGGCAAGCAAAACAGGCAAACGAGAAGAGATGACCCTACCTCTCTCTGTGTCCTTTATATTTGATCTGGGCTACCTATTCTTAGGGCAGGTAACATTCCCACCCAGGTTTGGACACCATTAATCCCAGCCAGAACTATGCTGAACCAATCCATGGACTAATCTAGTTACCACACACACTAAATTCAGTCACTTCTGAAAGATCCACCTATGACCATATGGGCCTTTGGATGGATATCTAGATACAAGCCAGAACGAATCATGGATTCCATCCTAGATTTAACTTCCTGCCCTTCATTTTTCCAAAGCATTAAATATCTTCTGTTTTCTTCCCCAGAAACTCTGCAATATGGACCATGACAGAACCTGATTAGTCATTCTGTATCAAGTGTAAACCCCAGTAGGGAATTAAAACCTGTTGTATTAAAGCTAGGCACTGGAGTAAGAAAGCTATTGATTTCTTATCTTTTTGTCTAATGTTTGTGAGTTCTGTAAATGACACCTTTCCAAATAACACTGAGCATTTCTATCCCATTAGGATTTGTGAAATTGGATTTATAATTGTGTGCCTGTTGTGGTTCTGGAGCTACTCATTTTGCTTTTACTTTCAGGAAAGAGATACAGGCTTCTCTACAGCTACCTTTTACAAGGATTTCTTCACTACTATTGTTTGTAATTTAACATCAGTCCATTTAAACCCTTTCCGATTTATTACCAATTGCCATTGCCGGTTTATTACCAATCATTCTCCCAAATTAAAATGTAATCAACAACTGAAGAAGTGCTGATGAATCTATGGTGATCAGGAGCTTTGTGGTGGATTTCTATGAAGGCTCAACTCTGATAAGAAATATGTCTAAAGGTCATTGAAAATCGCTGTCATAAAACTGGAGGTAGAAATAAAGTCTTGGGAGCTATACTTTGCACCATCACTGGATATTTCACTTGAGAATTTTCTGCTTTTGAAGTTCTTGTGATGTAGTTCGGGCTGGCCTTGCATTCATTATGTAACTCAGGCTGGCCAATGCCTGCCTTAACTTTCTAAGCACTGGGATTACATGCATATGCCACTATGCCTAGTTCAAAAATTTTCATAAGAAATGCCAGTCAATGAATAAGCAAATACTGGGTTTATTTATTGTGGGAAAGTACTTGCCTAACTATCAATTTTTGCCATTTGGCTCTATGCAGTGTACATGAACATGACATTACTTAGTAGAAAGTCTTCATTTTCTTATTTCTTACACTCATTTTGCTTAATATGGAAGTGCTGACAGTACAATCAGATGCTTATCACATTCCTAAATGAATGAAACCATTTTCTTTTTGAAGGGTAGAAAGATATAATTTGAAGAAAATGGTTAACAGGCTCTAGTAGGCCCTTTTCAAAGAGTGGATTTTGGCAAATAGTTCACATTGTTTACAAGATGGAAAAGTGGTGGAATTGTATATTTTTTTTTTAAGGTTTTTTTGAGACAGGGTCTCGCTTTGTGGTTCAGGCTGCCCCTGAGCTCAGCCTCCAACTCACATCACAGCAATCCTCCTGCCTCTGCCTCCCGAGTGCTGGGATTACAGGCGTGAGCCACCACGCCCGGCACTGGTATGTGGTATTGGTTGCCGCTGGGGTGAGTCTCCACGCCCAGTATTGTTGTGTGGTTACCGGGGATTGAACCCGGGTCCTTGCACTTGCAAGACAGGTGCCAGAACCACTGAGCTATATCCCCGGCCCGGAATTGTATATGTTGTTGATAGATACTTCACTACAAGGCATTTAAATAAATTTTACATTAAAAAGTCAAAATAAATCTTATTTGAGAACACTGGAATAAAGAATGATTATGAACTGCTCCTTCAGACTTTACTGTAATTCACAAAATTTTATGCTGCTAATTTATTACCGTACAAGTCTTAGTTCTTTTTTTCTCACTGATGCAACAAAATATCTGATATCCACAACATAATAGAGGAGAGGCTTATTTTGAGATCATAATTACAGTCCATGGTTGATCCTCCCTAAGAAAGCGACGTCATAATAGGAGGGCCTAAGGAAAGCTCCGAGTGAACAAAGGAAAGCTCTTCAGGTCACCGTAGCAGAGAGGGGAGAAGTGAGGCAGAGATACAGCCCCCAGGTCAGGAGCTCAGGGACCTGTGTCTTCTATGACATGTTCAGCTATGAATCCCTTTCTACTACGAGAATAACATCCTCATAACACATGAGCTTTAGGTAGATATACTCATTGAAATCCTAATAGGGAATCAAATTCAGGATATAAGACACTGAAAAACTTCATAGCTGCTGCTTATTTAATGTCTTTTGTATAACATCTTTCTGTTATTTTATAGTTACCCTCTATTTGAGTTATTTGGACCGTAACTCTGTCATGAAGTTTTAATGATTATTTTTAAGCAAAGTCTTGAGCAAGTGAAACATCTCAGTATCATCTTGTGTTGTGGCTTATGTGCAGTTAGGTGGTTTCACAGGGGTCCACTGTAATTGAACAGCTGGCCCCAGGGTGGGCTGGGATGATACGTGTGGCACCTTTAAAGAGTGCACTCAGTGAGAACTCCTCAGGGCCTGGGGTGTACCCTGAGAAGACAGCTTTAGCACCGGCTGACTTAGGCCAGGGGGTATTTGATAAATGAGTAAGCCTTATATAGGCCCCTGTTATTCTGTGTCACCAAGTTTAAGGTGCAATCATCTGTTTGAGAAAAGCTCCCTCAGTTGACATCTCCTCCCTCAGGTGATGCAGCCAGGGTCCTTTCTGCCATGGGACATTGCTCTTTGGACTTTGAACTTCAAAAACTGTGAACTGAAAAATATTTTCTTAGTGAGTAGTCCATGTCAGATATTTTCTCATAACATAAATATAACATACTTTCACATTAAAATGGATGTGAAATGGACATGTAGTTATTAACAAGGTTGTGCTTTACATTTATATGCATGACATGAAAGCCTGGAATATAAATGTATATGAATCTCTAATTAAAACCTATTAGCATGGGGGCAATGACACTAATGGAAAAATAAACTGATTTTTTTTCAAAAGATTTTAACAAATTCTTTCCTTTTTTGCATTTTGTTATATGCATGAATGTGTGTGCATACATGAATTGTACACTTGCATGTTTTAGTGGTTCATTACTTAAGAATAAAAAAAAATCAAAAAGATTGTTTTGAGTTTCTTCCTCATAATTTACATAAGACAAAAGCTCAGGTACTAACTGGTAGAGCATAATTTGATGAAATATTCTAAATGATATTTGGAAAATAAGTGGAGTTTTCATGGTCAATATAATTCCTAGTATGCATATAATCGCCATGATTTCAAGGTCAGCCTGAGCTACATAGTGAGTTCAAGACCAATCTGAACTCCACAGTGAGACCTTGTCTCACAAAACATGAGAGAGAGAGAAATAGAGAGAGACAGAGAGACAGAGAGACAGAGACAGAGGCAGACAGAGACAGAGGAGGTAAAAAAGAAAAAGAGAATAAATTTCATAAAGGGTGATGTTTCTGAAATCAAGAAGGAAGTGCTATTTATAGATTATGAAAGAAGCTAATTACTAAATGTAGCTCCTTATCACTGCAGCTTAGAACTGTAATAGTCTTTTTGTTTTCTATCACAATTGAAGGTGAATTTGAAATATTTCTTAATCATTTACACATTTGAAAGCCCATCTTCCCTTTCTTCCTCTTCACACAGGCAAGTTTATCTGGACTGGGAGGTGCTGAGATCTGTCCGGATGCAGAATAGGACCAAGAGGAGTGCATGCATTTGATTGACTGACACTGTCACTGTCATCACCAGGGCTCTTCTGTGCTGCTTGTTTTTCATCTGGGTTATTTAGTAGCATCCAACTCACACTGTCAGTATTTTGTATCAGTGTCAGAAAGTGGTCATTTTGTCTTTAGTAAATAGGATAATGGGAGGTAAAGGCTGAAAGAGACAATAGATATTAAAACAATTTTAATCTCCAGTTCACAGACATTTTGTCATACACTGACAGCCATTCTACTCTAAAAGGAATTATAAAGTCTATTTTCAGTGTGTAAGAGTTGTCAATAACTATTAGACAGCTTAACTCTGCTGAGTCCCCTTGCAGTCTGTCATATCCATGCTCCTCTGACTTCAAGGAGGATGATGTTGTCAAGCAAATGGGATTTATCAACAGATGTTTCACTCTTGTATGTTGTTTTCCTAAATGAAGAGCATTTTGAATACACCACCATGTGAAGATGGACAAGGGACATGTAAATTGTCAGGACTTGCAAGGTGAGGTGACATTCCTTGTGGAGTGGAGAACTGAGCCTGCTTATGAGGGCAGACTCGACAGAGCTGGAAAGACTGAGGGATGCATGGCAGGGCCCTTGTTCTGAGCCTTTAAACTTAGACCTCAGCCCACGTTTGCAGAGTTGAGTGCATCGTGCTACCTGGAGTAGCACCAGTGTGATCACTGCAAATGACTGCAAGCAAAATGCTTCTGGAAAGCCTGACAGAAGCATAAATGTCCACTGAGAGATGAGTAGATAAAATGTGGTATGGTACATTTACCCAATGATTTTACAGAGGCATAAGGGAGAGTTGAGCAAAATAAGTCAAACACAGAAAGTCAGATTTTCATATATGATATTAGAAAAGAAAAGATTAGAAAGAAAATAGAGATTATCTGAAATATGAAAAATAGATTGGAAGTTATTACAGGAGAATAGCAGGGAGAGGAGGAAGCAAAAAACATGGGAATAAAGTGGGAGTGGAATTAGTAAGTTTAGCTTGCATACATGGACAAACATGTCATAATGGAATAAGGCAGCTTGCCTAACTAATGTACCTCAATAAAACATTTACAGGAGGTAAGGAAAGCACTGTGAAAGTCCCTAAAATGTAAAATCTATATCTACTAAAAATATCCCCACCACTACACCTCAAAAATTCCAATCACATAAGTAAACTGAACATAAAGTTGCACAATACAGAATCAACTTACAAAATAGTATATACACTAAGTATACAGTTAATTACTATATGATAGTATTTTCACACTATCCTTATGAAAGAAAATAACCCAGTTTATAAAAAACAAAATAAATATTCGAATATATTTATCAAAGCAGATGAAAGTTTTAGTACTAGAAACTATAAAACACTAATAAAAATTGAAGAATAAACAAATAAATGGGAACATGTCCTTTTTTATGTATCCACAAAGTGAATGTCATTAAAATGGCCAAACTTCCCCAAATGATGTACAGATTCACTACAACCCATAGTGAAATTCTAATGATATTTGTCAAAGATTTATAAAATGCAGTTTGAGATGTTTATGATTCCATGAAAAAATCTAGAACAGCCAAACATATCTGGGCCAAAATGTATATATCCAGAAACATCACACTAAGTGATATCAAATTACATTGTGATGTTCTTTTATGCAAAACAGCTGACTAGATTTTTTAAAAATCGCATGTAGACAAAGTGGACAGAATATGGAGCTCAGAAATCTTTGTAGATTTGCAATACATTGAGACTCATCCAAATTTTCCAAGAATATGTAAATGATGGTCTTATCTCATGTCTACACTAGTAGATATCTACAATGGAATGAAATTGTGTGCTTCTCTCTCATAATAAAAATAAATTTAAGATTAAGCCTTAAAAGGCCTGAAACTGTAAAATTCCTAAAAGCATGAGGGAAAAGCTTTCTAAAGAATATGGGGGATGTAACTGTAAATCAGTGTGTAAAAGACCACCTATGTAGCATGTGTAAACACAAATACAGATATATATAAGACAAACAGGCATAGTTCAGATAATCATTTTCCAGTATGAATGTAAAAGAACAGAAGACAAAAAAAAGTTTGCACAATATTATAGAGTAAATAAAATGCAGGAGAAAATATTTGCAAATCTTCTTTTTCAAAAAATGAGTGTATACAAATGTTTTACATATACATTACGATCACATTCAAAATTTGTACCTATACATAGTACACACAGCTTCTCATTTTTTTCCCTTTCCCTGCCTTTCCTAATACCTTCCAACCCATTCTGTACCTAAGCTTTATGTTCATTTTATCATTGCCCTCTTTTTATGACATATGTTTGTATCTGGCTTATTCTTTCATCAAATTAAATCAACTAGTGGCCTTAAAAATCTCTTAACTGAAGAGCACTAATCATATTTTTTTAAATTAGTGTTGTTGCTTTACATGGCAATCTTATTTCATTTTGGGCTACTGTACAGAGACTGAGAAGATTATACTGAACAGACATCTTTCACCCCATGGTTGTACTGGCTGTCAAGGATGGTGTTAATTGAGGTGCACAAATTTGTCAAGAACATTTTTATTGTTTCTTTATAAGGTTGCAGAACAGGTTGGGGCCTCACTCTTTTGTAATGGCACCGATTCCAACCTCAAACATTAAACCTACATAAGACAAACACCTAAAACTTTTGAAACGGATTTGATCAGCAAGGTTTAGATGATAAAATCAGAGAAATCAAGCACATGGCTTGTTTCATGTACCATTAAATAAATTAGATCATATGGAATGAGCTAATAGTCTTTAAAACACTGACACAAGGAAGTCCACTTAAATTCCATAATTCTGTTAATTTTTTTCATCTAAATGTTGCTCAAATTTAGTATTAGCATGCTTACATTATTGTACTGCTGTTAGCCTTTATTCTCATTTAATGCCTTATAAATTTAATTTTATTGTGTAAGTAAGTGTTCTAGGCCTGACAATTTCTTTTATAAATTTGATTTGGTGTTCATTTCATTTTGAAATAACTTTTTAGCATTTATTCTAGAATTTATTTAAACAAATTGTCTTCAGAACTTTATATTTTAATTTCAAATATCTGAAGTGTTTTCAATATTTTGCTGTAAGTTTTTTTTTATAATTGTGAAGAATTCGTACAAAAGTAATATTTTATGTTCCATGGAATAGGTCGAGGTTTGGTTTGTAACCCAAAATATATTTGATTTTATGTATGAATCTATGTTGGAGATTATTTTCTATTTTTTTTTTACGTGTGTGTGTGTGTGTGTGTTTAAATATATTTTGAGTGTAGTGGTGAATGTCTCTAAGTCCAACATTGAGGGAGGATGAGGCAGAATGATTTCAATTCAAGAGGCGCCTGAGAAAAATAGCAAGGGACTTTCTAAAAATAAAAATAAATTAAAAAGGGTATGTAACTCAATGTTACAGCATTTCTGTATTTGATCTTGAGTACAGATAAAAACAAATGAGAATTAAGTTGTGTCTTATAATGGTACAAATCCCCATTATGGAGTGCAATCATGATGTGTATATTTAATGTACCAATAAAGATAATTTAAAAAAAACATACAGAAATAGTACACATTCTTTATACATCAAAATACATATTTTACTATGCATGTCAAATATATTTTGTTGTAAGATCTACTTTTACTTGCACAAAACTCTGACTTTCCCAAGCTTATAAATGCTTATTAATATTTTACAGAAAGATTTAGTTATAAAGTATTTGACTTTTCTTTGTTTCTAGACATCAGTCTCTTTCCTGGAATATACTTTGTTACCACTCAAAATGCTGATAATCTGTTACTTTCATATAGTTTTAATACATTCAGTATCTTTTTCCTTTAACATTTACACCAGAATCCCAAAGACGAGGCTGTATGGCATGTATATGTGTGTGGGAGGGTTACGGGGCTGTTGCTTAAATACTCAATTAATCATTCAAAATTTTTAAAATTTTAAACTATTGCACTTTGAAACTGGAACAAAAAGCAGATGTAAACAAATAGACGAAATAATGGACATGACAGTTTCCTGATAATTCACTATTTTTAAAAAGGTAGGACAATTTAACTGTGTTAAGACCATTCTTTTTGTGCCCTTGATTTTCACAGTAATTCTCCATAATTCAGAGAATGACATGTGATTTTATACTCTTTACTTATATTTTTCAGGATTACTTCAAGGAATTAAGTATAATAATTGTAAATTTATGATACAGTATAAATACACCTGACAATATTTATAATTAACAGTCATTTTATTGATGAAGAAATTAAGGATGGAAATTGGCTATGAAATTTGCCCCGTGCCATAGAAGTCATGCTCAAACACTGCCAAGATCTATACTTAATGACCAAGTTTATAATTACTTAATTTATTCATCTGATAAGCAAACATTTATTGATTAATATAAATTAATGTGTCATTAAATGCAAATAAGATTTGACAGTATCATATCCTGGTGGTTTTATCATTATCCAACCTCCAGAATAAATTCTGTAACGGTGCAAAAGAAGCCTGGGGGAGTATTATAGTATGAGTCAAATCAAAGACCTACATGAGAGTTTCATGATGATTAGAATTATTTCTAAGGGGAAAAAAATGCAAATTCCAAAAAGTTGATTTAATTAAATGATATCATCATGCTAAAGAGAATAAAAGGCTCATCTCTATTTTTCCTAAAATAAAGCAAAAAATATATTGGCTAGAAAAAAATTGTGGTATAGTACTTTTGAAAAGAAAATGAAAAGAGAAAATAAACCATCACAAAGATTTGCCATATTTTCTTATATGCATTAATAGAAGGAAAAATATTTTTATTCATAATAACATATAAATAGATGCCTTTGAAATATGCCTTTAAATATGTATGACATAAAGAAACAATCATTAAAGCTCAATGATAGAAAAATAATAAATTCCTTTATATTATTTTTGTTTATAAAAGTCTTTAAAATTATATCTGAGACTTTGGAAATTTGTTTACAGTCACTTAACTATCTTAAGTCCTGAGGGCATAATTGAACTAACAAATGCTTCATTGCACTAAATTGTACAAAAGTGGCCTCAAAACTGTAAACTAGTTTCCAGAACTGCCTAAAAATTCCCCGGGGAAGATCCTAACTGTCCAGTGGACCTAGCTCATTAGCTCATTGATTTAAATGTTTCCACAACCCTTAAGCTTTCAAGAGTTCACTAGACATCCTTCAGAGAACTTTTATTTAAAGACTTCATATATTTTATGAAAGCAGCTAAAGGGGTGTTTTACTACTCTTTTGCTACAGAGATAAATGCTAATTACATGTGGACAGGGTTGGATAATTAAAGATAGAAAGTTTAAAATAGAAATAATCATTGACAGAAAAAGTTGAGTATAAATTTTAAAATTTTATATCTGCAACTTCTATCATTATTCTCATCTTCCAAAGCAGATATTCAGTTTTATGTAATTTTCTACAGAACATAATTAATGATTTTACATTAGTTTTGAAATTTATGAAATTAAAAATAGAATTGGAGTTAGAGAAACTTCTAAATTTTTAGAAAATTGAATCCATATATTTAGTTAGATTTTTCAGATAGATAATTCAGGTAGATAAACTAGCTACATTATAACACAATATGATACTGAAGAAAAGACAGACACATAGAGAAATTAACAGTCCAGGAATACATCCACAAGACTACAATGATTTTTTTTGAAGTATTAAAAGAAGTGTATTTCAATAATGGCAGACTCCCTTGGGCATGGTAGTGCACCCACATACCCTATGTGTTCAGGAAACTGAGTCAGGGATATCCTCTCTTCAAGGGCCTTATGACCAACCTGGAAAATTTAGTAAATCACTGTCCCAAGATAAAAATAAAAAGGTCCAATGACGTAGCTCAGTGGTTGCGGTGCCTAGGGTTCAATCCTTACTTCTACTAAACAAACACACACACACACACACACACACACACACACACACACACACACACACACACACAAATATGCGCGCCCTGTATTCATAACCTTTGTTTCCTTTTAAAAAATTCTATTACATTCTTTTCCCCTTGTTATTTACCCTTGCACTCTCTTTCCTTTTAAATATTTTCTATTTCACAATATCAACTATACATACTATCACTTTTTTTACGACTTCATTTTCTCATAGCAGAGAAAAGATATGATATTTACACATCTGTGACCTATTTAATTCACTTATGAGAATGTCCTCAAGGTACATCCATTTGACTATGAATGACTCAATCTTATCATTATTAATGGCTGAATAATACTCCATTCTATAAAAGAACCACATCTTTATCTAGTCTCCAATTGATGGCCATTTGGGTTGTTTCCAAGATTTAGCTATCACAAACTGAGCTGCTATAAACATGGGTGCACATATGTTGCTGTGATATGAATCTTTTAATTCTTTTGTTTGTATACCTAGCAGAGAGATAGTTGGGTCAAATGGGACCTCCAATCCTAGCTTTTTGAGGAATCTAAACCCTCATTTCTACAAGGTTGTATGAGTATACATTCCCATTCACAGTGGAGAAGGGTTCCTTTTTCTCCAGAGCCTTGCCAACATTTGAAGCTGGCAAATCCTGAGACAGCAGCCATTCTTTGTGGAATGAGATGAAATTTCAATGCTGTTTTCATCTTCATCTCTTTTTTTTTAATCTTTATTGGTACATTAAATATACACATCATGATTGCACTCCACAATGGGGATTTGTACCAGTATAAGACACAATTTAATTCTCATTTTTTCCCATAGCCCTACCCACCCTACCACCCCCCCATATACATAAAATTTGTTTTCTTACTTTTTTGTTACAATCTCAACATTGCCCCCTTTCACCTTATTTTACATTGAGCATTTTCTATTTCACAATATATAACATACAATGCTAGGACTCATTTACATCTTCATTTTCACATACCAGAGAAAAGATGCAACACTTTCATCTTCATCTCTTGAATGACCAGTGACGTTGAGCATTTCTTCATATACGTATTCCTCTGAAATGTTCATTTCATATACGTATTCCTCATTCAGATGTTCATTTCAGATGCCCATTTTTGAACTGGGTCTTTAAATTTGGGTGGGATAATCTTTTAAGCTCTTTATATATTCTAGATAGCAGCCTCTTTTTTTTTTTTCTGAGAAGCAGCTGGTAAAGATGTTTTCCCATATTGTTGGTTGCTTTTTTACTCTGTTAGTGGTTTACTTTGATGTGCCAAAGCTTTTTAATAAAATGAGGTCCCATGTGTTGATTTCTTCTACCAATTCTTGTGCTATAGAAGTTTTGTTTAAGTCTTTCCTTAAGTTAATGTCTTCCAGAGCTTTTCCTAACCTATTTGGCAGCAGATTTAGTGTGTCTATTTTAATGTTTAGGTTTCTAATCCACTTTAATTTTATCTTGGTACACAGTGAAAGAGATAGGTCTAACTTGAGTCTTTGGCATATTAAAACCAATTTTACCAGCACCATTTGTTAAAGAGGCTATCTTTACTTCATTGCTGATTTTTGGCACCTTTGTCAAAGATGGGGAGAATCAGTGTATCTAGAGTAGTTTCTGGATCTTCTAATTTATTCACTGATCCTCAAGTCTGTTACTTTGCCAGTGCCATGCAGTTTATCACAGTGGCTCTATAGTATAGCTTCAGGTTCAGGATTTTAATACCTTCCACCCTGTTCCTGTGCTTACAATAGCTTTAGCTATTTTAGATCTTTTGAGGTTCCAGATTAATGTTTGGATTTTTTTTCTCTAGATCTTTGAAATATACTGTTGGGATTTTAATTGAGATTGCTCTGGATCTATACAGTAGTTGTGGGAGTACAGCCATTTTGATGATATTCGTTCTTCCTACCCAAGAGCAAGGCATGTCTTTCCATTTTTTAGTATGTTAGTCTATCACCTTTATCAGAGTGCTATAGTTTTCAGCATAGAGGTCTTTTACCTCCTTTGTTAGATTGATTCCTAGATACTTTATATTTTGGTGTGCTATTGTGAAAGGGACTGACTTCCCAATTTCTAGCTTAGTGGGTTTGCTGTTTGTGCATACAAAGGCAACTGATTTTTGAACATTGACCTTGTATCTAGCTATGCAATTACCTTTGACGAGTAGATCCAGTAGTTTTTTTAATTGAGTTTTTAGGATACTCTAGATAGAGTATCAGATCATCAACAAATAATGACAATTTAACTTCTTCTTTTCCTATCTTTATTCCTTTTATTTCTTTCTCTTGCCTTATTTATGTGGCTAATAGTTCCATAACTATATTGAACAGAAGTGGTGAGAGAGGATATCCTTGTCTTGTTCCTGATCTTAGTGCAAAAGGTTTCAATTTTTGACCAATTAGTATGATGCTGGCTGATGGTATCTCATAGACAGCTTTTATTAGTTTTCGGTAGTGACCATCTATTCTAATTTTCTGTAGGGGTTTGAACATTAATGAGTGTTGTATTTTGTCAAATGTTTTTTCTGCATCAATTGAGATGACCATATGGTTTTTTCCTTGAATCTGTTAATATATGTATTTTATAAACATTTTCATATATGTTTAACCACCCTTGCATCACTGGGATGAATCCAACTTGGTCAGGGTTTATAATCTTTTTGATGATTCTCTGTGTTCTGTTTGCCAGTACCTTATTGAGGATTTTTGTGTTGTTGTTCTTTAGGGATATTGGCCTGTGGTTCTCTTTTTTGGTTGGGTCTTTCTCTGCTTTTGGAATCAAGATAATAGTTTCTTCCAGGAATGAGTTTGGGAGTACTGCTTCCCTTTCCATTTCGTTAAAGATTTTAAGAAGTATAGACATTAACTCTTCTTTAAAAGTTTTGTAGAATTCATCAATAAAGCCATCAGGACCAGGGCTTTTTCTTTTGTTGGCAGGTTTTTTAATTACATTTTCAATTTCACAGATTGATAGTGGTGTGTTTCACATTTCTATATCTTCTTTATTTAGATTTGGAAGTTCACATGTGTCTGGGATCAAACTTAAGATTTATGTCTTCATTGTTTGAACAAAATTATCTTAAAACATCAGAAAAAACAAGGGTTTATAACCAAAAAATTGTAATTAAATTTCATTGAAATAAAAACTAATCTATGAAGAGAATAAAATTAAGTATATGGCTGGTAGAAAATAATTTCTTAATTGTTCCAAGTATTTAAAAAACATAAATAACATTTAAAATTAAAAAAATAAATACATATTAAAAAGTGAAATGATTGCATTTCTTTGAGAAGATAAAGGTGAAGCACAGGAAAACACTGCTACCATCATTAACTATGGTTACAGTCAGTGGTTACAAGAGAAGACAAATTCTGTGCAGGATACAGGCATTTACAAAATGGACAGAAAACACTCACCCACATAGTAAGAACTACAGAACCCAGCCCAGGGGCTGGATCCCACAGCAGTGTCTGTAGTTGTCCCGCTGAAGGTGTGGGGGCCACACAGTGTCATCTGTGACTCCACATTGGGATGCTGAGGAATCTGTGAAGGGAGATGAATCTCCCAAGTGACGGGCTGAAGTCTTAACGGGAGACAACACTCAAGATGAAGGTGAAGACCAGGGCTCTTCCACAGAGACCAACTGCCACCCTTGGTGAAGGCAAGAACCTGAACTCTGGCAAAGCTCTCTGAGAAAAATAAGCAATCTGTCCCATTTACCTACTACATCAGTGAACAGCAATTCTCAAGTAAGTCTTCTATGCCCAGAACCAGGCTGATTCAATTCAGCTGGCCTTTCCATTCATGTTCACAACTAAGTAGTTAATTAAACACTATTCGAACTTGGAGAAGTAAATTGAAACCACATGATTTCATTGTATAACATGGGGTTATAAAAATAAAGTTATTGTCCATGGTACAGAAAAACATGAATATGCCTATAATACTGGCTAAAGTGCAAAAATAATAATAATAGTAATAAATAAATAAAAAATAGGTACTCTGAAAATGGTTAGTAGGTTTAACATAGTAAATATGCAATTATCCAAAGTTTAAGAAACAAATTTAATCATTTGTTTCAGAACTGAAAATTTATATTAAAATAACCAATTGCTTGATTTCAGTGTTAATAGTTATTTCATACATAATAAGTATAACCAAGAAATAGTCCAAACAACTTTAACATAGTGATTAAACACATACTTGAGCATTATATAGCTTTGAAAAAAGAACAAGTAAAACTACACCCACGACTTCAATTGATCTCTAGGAGATGGGATTATCTAGGGATGTGTCATCCTTACTGACAATATACTCTATGAGTACTCTTATACATTAGCTAAGCAGTATATGAAGAAATGCTCAACATCACTGGTCATTCGAGAGAAGAAGATGAAAACAACACTGAGATTTCATCTCATTCTACAAAGAATGGCTGCCGTCTCAGGATTAGCCAGCCTCAAATGTTGGCAAGGCTCTGGAGAAAAAGGAACCCTTCTCCACTGTGGATGGGAATATATACTCATACAACCTTGTAGAAGTCAGTGTTTAGATTCCTCAAAAATCTATGACTGGAAGTCTCATTTGACCAGGCCATCACTCTGCTAGGTATATACACAAAAAAATTAAAAGATTCATATCACAGCAACATATGTGCACCCATGTTTATAGCAGCTCAGTTTGTGATAGCTAAATCTTGGAAACAACCCAAATGACCATCAACTGGAGACTAGATAAAGATGTGGTTCCTTTATAGAATGGAGTATTATTCAGCCATTAATAATGATAAGTTGAGTCATTCATAGTCAAATGGATGTACCTTGAGGACATTCTCATAAGTGAATTAAATAGGTCACAGATGTGTAAATATCATATCTTTTCTCTGCTATGAGAAAATGAAGTCGTAAATAAGTGATAGTATGTATTAGTTGATATTGTGAAATAGAAAATATTTAAAAGGAAAGAGAGTGCAAGGGTAAATAACAAGGGGAAAAGAATGTAATAGAATTTTTAAAAAAGGAAACAAAGGTTATGAATACAGGGGATAGAGGTTGCGTGGTGGATGGGGGAAGGCAAAAACTGAAAATCAAGTCATGTCATATTCTGGTACAAACTCTTAATGGTGAATGTGATGATGATGTCTATTTATAATGTACCAATAAAGACTTGAATTTTAAAAAATGCAAACCAAGAATTAAAAAAAGACTAAATTTTACTGAAAAAAAGAAAAAATGTATTTTATTTCATTTTATTTATTATTATTATTATTATTTATTTCATTTTATTTTATTTCATTTTATAAAATTATACTGCACTAAATGTATAAACACATGAACAATTGTAAGTGATATTGTATTAATTTCAATGGGTTGTGCTCTGTGCTTGTGATCAAGGCTATATTTCACAACTTTTCCTCATAATAACTAAATATTTTTCACCATCTGTTCTGTTTTGCCATTTCCAGAATGTTGCAGTTCTGCAATATCAGGAAGTTTCTCATGATCTTCCTTCTGAATGGCTTTCCTGCTTTCCCTTAGCACATGAAGGTTTTCCATGTCTTTCTTGACTTGATGGAATTCAGTAATATTCCCTCCCATCCATTCACCATATTTTTCCTCATATATTTGCCTACTGAATAAAAGATCAAATGCTTGCAAGTTTTAACCATTATAAACACAACTGTTACAAATATCTCTGTGTATAATCATGGGTCAATAAGTTTTTAATTTATTGAATTCATGGCAAGGTGCTTAATTAGTAAAGTTTACATTCTTGTTGTGTTAGCTCTGTAAGTTTTTAAAGTATGTTGCAAAGTGGCTGTTCAATTTTACATCTGTCTCGACAGTGGGAGTTCTTATCATGGCACGTGCTCAGTTGCACTGAGTGACACCTATGCCTCCAATCCTGGACATTCTAGAAGGTGCATAAGGATATCTCACTGTGTCAATACTCAAAAACACTTAACATGAGCATCTTTTCACAAGTTGATTTGGCATGTGGGGAATTAATCAAGTGAGGTATTCTTTCAGAATATTTGCCCATCTTTTAATTATATTGCTTATGTATTTAGTTCTGTTCTTTTTGAACTATACTACAATCTTTTATTAGGTATATATTTATATGTTGAATCTGTAGGCTATGGCTTTTCTTACTATCCCCTTAAAATGGTGAAAAAATTTATTTTATTACAAATATTTATAATATCTTTGGGTGGAATTATAACAAAAATTTGGAGTAAAACATTTATATAGAATGTTCAGTACAAGTGGGTTGGAGTTTTAGAGACCTAAGGGAAAATTCATGCACAGTATTTTCATTATAAACACGTATCATGAATTAAACTCACAAGATAAGTATACTGCATTATATTTCAGAAGAATAGAATTTAAAATATAATTTATTTGGTAGTATCTTCAAATAAATTCTTCAGAACACTAGACTGTTCCATTAGATCTCTGAATAGATGAACTTTTGTTAAGAGGAGGGTGAAGGTGCTGAAATTTAAATCTAACTTTGTTAACAGCAAATAGAAAACTTCTTGATTTAAATATTCTTGCCTATATCACATTTAAATATCAGTGTGGCTTTTAATTTAAGTAAGTAGATAAAACTTTTAAAAACAAAAACATATATTTATGTGTTTTATTAGATATTTAGAAAATAGGTATCTCTATATTTCAACAATGTCTTTCAGAAAATTAAACCATTTTAAAATTTTCCCAAATATTTATAATGTATATTTATCATATCAATTTACCTCATTATTGCTTTAAATTAATATAAACCTTAATTATGTGTTTTTCTCACATCTATTGTTATACAAAATCAACAAATTCCTGCTTTGTAGTACATAGATATTTCAAATATTAGGTTTTCAGTTATACTTACTGAAAAATTATATATGCATACACATACAATTTTATAGAAGCTATGATTTTATCTCTGAGTTTTATATTTAAAATGAAATCCTTTAACTGTGAATTCACAGAACAACATTAGGCCTAAGATAATCTGTTATAACTTTATCTTATATCTCCTCAAGTATACCTGACACATTTAGTAAAGAATATACTATCTTTTACTGCACACTCAAATATCAGCTTTTTAATAGGAGACATTGAGTTATATAGCACTATAATACAACACAGAATATATCTGTTAATATCTATATCATTTATAAACTTTGTGTAATTCCAAATAAATACACAGTTTTAAGAAATAAATAAATTTTGAAAGTACAGTTAAGAAGCAGTAGATTTTTTAGTTTAAATATTTTTATAAAAATTTACATATAAGCTTATATGTAACTTATAAGTAATTTTATATATTTTATATAAATATATAAACCTTTATAATGTTTAGTGGTAGGTCAATCCAGAATGAGAGATTTCTAACAAAATACTTAAGATTTTATCTACAAAGTACTTTTTTTTTTAAATTTTAGTGTTTTTAGTTTTTTGAGACAGTTTTTCTAGTTTCTCAGTTTCTGAGACAGGATCTCTCTTTGTAGTTTAGACTGACCCTGAACTCACTGTGTAGCTTCAGCTCGCCTCGGATTCACAGCAGTCCTCCTGCCTCTTCCTCCAGAGTACTGGGATTACGTGTGTGAGTCACCACAATTGGCACTATGACATGCGGTGTCCAGAGTCGAGCACAGAGCCTTACACTTTCCAGGCAGATACTGGAACCACTGAACTAAATCCCCAGCACTATATAGCACATTTTTAAATTGTGTAATTCAAAAGTTTATGAATAAAACTAAAATGGCACATGGAAATGCATCATCAAAACATATGGCAACCATAATTTTCTTAATCATTGTGCATAATATATTAAAAATAATGAATAATTTAAACATAAAATTAAGGTATTTTATATTTGAAAATATGTATTACAAACTTAAACTTGAAGAAATTTCAGTTCATTTATTCTTAAACTTTATTAATGTTTTAAAGAATAATGATTTTTAAGTAAGGAGGAAAAGGACAGTTGATGGGCGTAGGTTGTTGCTTTTTATTTGAATTTATTTTTGTAGATATATTTCAGAATCTCTAGTGTTCATCATTAAGGAGTATTAATGTTAAATTTGAGTGTTACAAATTTTTACTTCATTATGTTTATGTTCCTCTTTTCCTAGTTAAGAGGAAAGGATATGTGTTAGTTCCTCTTTACCATCAGAATGATTGCATTTCTCATGCAGATAGCAAAGGAAATTAATGAGCGTTGTAATGTCTTATTCATACATCTTATTCACTGTAGAATTCACAAATACTTGAACGAAGGAGATGTGCCTACTAGATATACTATACATACCACAGCCACACCAGCATGTGAGCAGACTGGAAACTGAGTTGAATATATGTAGGAGTACAGAAAAAATGTCATTACCTACAATTTATTTCATGATTGCTGTATTTCAATTACAATTTTAATTAAACCAAAGATACAAATTTGTTTAGTCCTTACAAGAAACATACATGCATTTTAACAATTTTATGTATAACCTGTCCAATGTTACACTGTTTGTAGATTCTATATTAGAAATGTCAACCTATACATTTTGGCTCAAGGATAACTGTTTTACACTATGTATTATTTATTTCAAACTTTAGTCTTCAGAGAAATGAAGGAACTGTTTAATCAGAATTAAATTTTGTAGTTTATTTTGAGACTTAAATTTTTAAGATGAATGGCGTTGGAAAATCACTGAGATGGAATACTGGACTTCCAGAAGGTCAGAGACCACAGAGCGGGCAGAATATCCCTGTTAATGAATTGGCACATTTGGAAGACATGCATAATACCATATTTTTTCAAAGATTATTAAAATCCCACCTTCCAAGTCTCTCACTTTATAAGAAGTGTTTTTCTGTTTATAACACATAAAAAAAATCATTGAGTGATAGATTTTATTTTATACTTATATGTTTCCTTTAACTTTATTAATCAGAAAACTGCACCATCATTTGGAAGATCATCATTCAGAGAAAGAAAGTTTGCAGGTGAAATTCTGCAGAAGAGAGTTGGTGCAACTATATTTCATGTATGAATGCAAAATTAATATTCCACCACTGAAATTAGAATATGCTACTGCTCTCTGAAATATAGAATGTGTTTCAAAATAAATAACATAGTTGAAGAAGTATAATATCAAGACAATCTTATCAGAAGTTTTTACCCAAAATCTATAAATTATGCTTCACCTAAATGTATTTAGCATATTCTAGCACTCCCATTATGTTTGAATAATGGAATAACAATCACATTTCCATTGATTCACTGCTCATTTAGATAGTGACAAATTTGAAAGATTACTCTCATGTGCAATATATACAATTTTATGCAAATATATTATCTAGTCACATCTTATAGCACATATTGTCAGCTGAATCAAAAACAACTCAATAGAAAATATCAATGTGGATGTCACATTGTGGAGACATTCAAAGAAAAAAGCATCTGTTTCAAACTTTCTTAATTGATCACAATCATGTTTGTAGTCATATCTAAATGTGTTTTATACACATTTAGTTCAATCCACTTTATTTCAGATTACTAGCAAATAGTTCAAAAAAGTATGTTGCCAACTTTCACATTGACTATTTTCAATATTTTTTCTCTAATTATCTGCTTCAGTGTTTTAATTTTAAACCATACAGGGTGGAACAATAAAATAATTTTAGTTAAATACATTTATCTAAGTCATAAAACTAAAAGGTAACAAAGATGATTCATTTTCAGTTCTATTTACATTTTTCTCTTTCTGTGTTTCTGTATTGCAAAAGTTGTGGTATTACTCATAAATATGCTAGGAGTATGATAAATTATAAAAATATTCAGGCTGGTTTTGAATGTTTCTAAATGCACTTTCAACATTTCAAATATGGTTAAGATTGAAGTACTATACATTTATTGCTTTGAGTTTATATGTATTACCTGAATTAATAATAAGACTCATGGGAGAAAGAAAATTAATGGATAAATATAAACATAAATATGTAGAGAAAAGAAAATAAAAATTTGTATGGAATCATGTAACTCAAGATAAACCCAGTCGAAATTATTTCAACCTCAGATTTACTTTAAAATCTTCTTGTCATGTAAGTGCCATTTTTTTGCATTAGAATTTCTGTGGCTAGAGACTAACTTCCTGAAGCTCTTATGATGTATGAAAACAAAGTTAACAGAAAGGAAAATCTCATGATTTCATAACTTTGACTTAATTTTAACGACAGTTAATCAGCATCATGTATTCAACTATTATGTTGTTAGTGCTGAAAGTAATTTGTTCTACTTTAAGTTTTTAGTTCAATAGATATATAGATGTTCCTTGTGCTAGAAAACTGGACATACGTTGCTGAAGTGAAAGTATTTCTAAATTTTTTTAACAACTATATCTTACAACCCAAAGCTATGCAAATAGTGAGGTCTTAAGTTTTCATGATGTTCTCTGGGGGAAAAACAGTGGAAAATCAATGAACATCATTTGGGAGAGTTTGCAGATATCTCAGATATCTATATCTTGGGTTATGTTTTATGTGAAAATAAAAATTCCTTCCATGCACATGTAATGTGTTTCAAACAAAAATACAAAAACAAACATAGTTTAAGAACCAAAGATAACAACTGAAACATCAATTGGTTAACACAGAGCTCCTCCACTTATTAGGTCTGAGATGTCAAAATATCTAAGGTCAAATGTGGATTACAGCAATCAGAAGCAATGAGCACTGGGAAGAAATGATACATATTTGCAAAGCATAGATGTAAAATTTTACCTGAAAAACTGATCCAAGTATAGAAGACGTGTAAATGATTGAAAAACTGGACACCGTTTCAAAATAAAAAAGATGGGCTAGAGATGTAGTTAAAATTAAATGGGCAGGCCTTGAATTCAATCCATAGAACTGAAAACTAAAACAATGTTGCACTAAAAATGCTTCCATTGATTTCATCTGTCCTAATACTCAAGTGTTAATCAGTTCTTTACACAAATATTTCAAAAGGAAGATATGCCATTATTTAATCATGACTTTTTACATAGTTGACTGTAATTATAACACACTATCAATTTAGAAATGTTTCACTATTTGGTAATATTAAAGAATACAAAAATGCTTTACAGGTGGTGAACTTAGGTACTTTTAAAGGTAATAGTAAAGTAATTAAAATATTATAAGACAATTAAAGAGGGGCCGGGGATTTAGCTCAGTGGTTCCGGCGCCTGTCTTGCAAGCACAGGGACCCAAGTTTGATCCTCGGTGACCACAAACCATACTTGGTGTGGAGACTCACACCCAGCAGCAACCAGTACCACATACCACAGTGCCGGGCGTGGTGGCTCACGCCTGTAATCCCAGCACTCGGGAGGGAGAGGCAGGAGGATTGCTGTGATGTGAGTTTGAGGCTGAGCTCAGGGTCAGCCTGAACTACAGAAGCGAGACTCTATCTCAAAAAATAAAGAAAGAAAGAAAGAAAAGAAAAGAAAATTGAAGAAAGCACTGGGTAGAATGTTACACTGTATGACTGTAGGAGTGATAGATTTGATTTTCTGGCACGTAGTAGTTAGATGAAATTCCAAAGAACTCATTCCTCTCTCTAGGTTCTTAAAAGGGATTGATTTACTAAGAGGAGATGAACCCCAGAACTGTGGAAGCAGAGAAGTCTGCAATAGTAATTCTGACACTGGATGGCAGGTGATGCAGTGGTGAAATAGCTTTCAAGTCCAAAGACAGCCTATATATTAACAGGACAACCTTGGCAGCTATACTGGAAACAGGATATGCAAGAACCAGAGGGAGAACAGAGGGTTAATTTATGAATCAGTCGAAGTATCCAAGAAAGAGATGAGGTGGAGACAAGACAAGAAATGTAAGGTTGTTAAATAAGAAGAAAACTTGTAGTTTTAGAGAGTATTTTCTTTGCAATGAATGGTACAATTATGTTTTTTTATTTTAATAGAGTTTAATACACATTAAGTATATATGATCATATTTGGCATTTAGAAATTGTGCCTGTACATGATATATCTTGATTCTTATTGTTCTTATTCACCTGGCCTCCTTTCAACTCATCCAACCCCCCTATAACAAGCATAGGTTCAGGATGTAAGGCCCGTCAAAAATTATTGTTTTTGGTTTTGTTTTGTTTAGACAAGGTTTTGCTTTTGTAGTTCAGGCTGGACCTGAGCTCGGCCATGAACTCACAGCAATTCTCCTGCCTCTGCCTCCCCAGTGCTGGGATCACAGGCGTGAGCCACCACGCCTGGCACTGTGGTATGTGGTTCTGATTTCTACTGGGTGTGAGTTGCCATGCCCAAAGCTTGTTGTATGTGGTTACCGGGGATGGAACCCAGGCCCGGTGAAGATGCCAGAACTACTGAGCTAAATCCCTAGCACCAAAATTCCCAAGCTCCTTAAAAAATACAGTAAGCCTAGGCCATTCCCTTTTATCTATAAATGTGAGCCTGGACCATTGTTTCCCCCATAAACAGGCTGGGGCCATTCGCTTGTACCTGTAAATGGGTCTTTTCCCCTGTCAACAGACCATCTCTTTCCCCTGTGTAATGGGACCTCTCTATATGGTTAGCTCCAGCGTTGTCACCTGTGAGGGGCATCACCTGTGACTGTGCATGTGCCCCTTCTCTTCAGACACAGCTATTAACTTTCATTTGTAAATTGAAGCTCTCATTTCCCTAGATCCACAAGTCCGAGAGATTTTCATCTCCAAACCACCCAAATATTAAAACTGAAAAAATATTGTTACCCTATCACAAAAGGAAGTTACTAAAAATTGATAGATGCTCTGGAAAATGTTTTCCCATATGCATAAGAAATGAAATTTTATCATTTGTTAGCACCATATAAGCAAACATTTAATGTTAGCAGGATGACATTTCATATCTAAAAATGTTATACTATGCAAATATTTTAATAAAACAATTGCTCTATTTGCTAGTATTGGTTGCTTTTATACCATACTGTTATGCCACAGAAAAATTTGAAATGTTACCATCTACTCTTAGGTGAAATGATTGTTATGATTAATTGAAGTATTAGATAATATATATGAGCAGTGTGGTGAATGAGGACACAGTGCCAAAGCAGCCTGAATGAACATGTAATTTTCATTTGTTATTATCTTCTGGGCATATTTTAAGACAGGAATTTCTCGTTATATATATAATTTTATATAAAAATAAATTTATAAAACAATAAAATATTTTATATATAAAGTAAATTTTATATATAAATACATATATATTTTGTGTATATACATATCATATATACACATATATATGATATATGTCATATATATTTAAATATGATTGCCAAAAAGCTTTAAATCTGAGGTAATTTGCAATAAAGAAAAGCAAGTTAAACATATATTATTTCTCTTTCATTACACAATGTATTAATTATCATTGCTATGATCCAATTATAACAACCAAATCTTATACTCTATAGGAGATAAAATATTTGAGTAAGATAGCAGCATTCCAATGAAGCCTATTATATGTGTATTTAATTTCTCTTGGTGGCAAAAAGTAAAAGTCAGGTAAAACAATAATCCTGATCTTCAAATATCTTTCACACAGTGTACACTTGGCTACTAAGCCCCACAACTTGTTCTTATTTAATTAAGGTAAATTAGGCAAGAGTACATTCTTTCTAACAGCATCACATTTTTAAAAAAATTTCTATTCTTCTCATTATTTTAAGTGAAAGCTGGTATAATTAACACCAATGTGTTTGAACCCCTGAAAACACTTATTAAAGTATTTCACTGGCACTGAAAAAAAAAAGCATTTATGCCACTAATTGTAAGGATAACTACTTCCTGAAAATTTTTTAACTTAAATATGTATTGATAAACTATTCATACATATCACAATCACACTCACTATTGAGAATTTGCACCAGTATATGACACTACTAAATTTTTATTTTTCCCATTCCCCTATCCAACCTAAAACCCCAGTTACATAAGCTTTGTTTCCTTTTTTACTATCACATTTTTTCTTCCTCTCATTACACCTCATTTCCATTTGAGTATTTTCTATTTCACAGTATCTATCATACATTCTAGAACTTCCAAAAATATCTCAAACACAATTTTCACTATGAAGTTGATTTAGGAGGTGTAGTGATCCACAATTTAAAACATACTGAAAGACTGACTTTTTTCTAAATACATATATGTTTGATTAAATCAAGAAGTACAGCTTTTATTCATATTTTATTTACATAGTAGTTTATCATTTCTTCACTTATTTTTTATGTTTATTTTGGTCTGACTACATATCCTTTTTAGAAAAAAGCACATATACTTGCATAAAAACTAACTAGAATCAATTTCTTAGAAACACTGGTATTATTTTAGACTAATGCATAACCATTTAGGTAGTTCCTAGTTTACAAAATAATGATTTAAAGTAAAAATCATCAATTTAAAATGATAATAAAAGTTGACCAAATAACTCTAAGCTTAATATTACCCAGAGATAAAACATTCTTTCGTTGGTCATACATGCATATTTTCTTCCATCATCAATATAGCCAAACTTTTAGTACTATTTTGCAGTTGATGAACTGCTATAGAATTAACAACATTACTTAGAGTCCTAGTTTACATTCATGTCCTTTTCATACTGTGATTCCTATAACTTTGGACTACTTTATAATCACATGCATCTACCATAACAGTGTCTAGACCAAAGAATCTTCCATGTTCTATTCAGTCATTCTCCCCATCAAATTTACCTCTTCGCATTCTTTTACTGTTTTATATTTTCCAGAGTATCATCTGACTGGGATCAGACAGACATGTCAAGATAAACAGCTTTTTTAACAATCAATCATATTATACTTTGGGGTTATAGCCCACTACTTATTGTCGATGACCAAGAGACATCTCTGAAAATCATGAATAAGAACTCTTCTAAATATTTCAGGGTAAGATTTTGTCTAAATATAAGTTTTCAGAATAGGTATGTTAGACTGAAGATCATGATTACTGGATTCTTTTCTAAGAGCAAGTGTAACTTTGTCAGAAACTATCGAATTTTCTTCCAAAGATGCCGTACTTCATTGCATTCTTGCAATCAGTGGACAAATATCCCAGATGCTCTACATTTTGCCAGAATTACGCTGTCAATTATTCTGCCTTTCACTCTTCTTCAAAGTATGTAGTGATCTGTTTTTCTTTTATTCTAATATTTCCTCCATATTGATGGGTATAATACTTATATTTAAAATATTACTAAAATATAATTCTCATATACAATGGCTCCTGGCAAGAGAGTTGTAATCACTAAATATATTTTTCAACTATTTTTAAATTGGGCATTTTTGTTTAAAAATACAAGATTTATCCAGCTGATAATGAGAGTGTATTTATCATCACATGCATTTGGTTCAATGTGGATATGTGCTACGAGAACACTTTTCAGAGCATTTGAATACTACTCTTACCTTTTCAACAATACTCACACATATATCTTCCTAAAAACAAGTTCTCTAAAGTTTGGGCAGTGCCAGTTTTCATGACCAAGCACATAACTTTGTTTAGTAACTTGTATCTTGGTAGATACAAGCTTGTTCAGTTGTTTCAAAATATTTGTTTGACTTCAATCACTTCTCATCTTCTGGGACTATTTCTATCTTCAGTTTACATCCTCTCTGGGTAGCTGAATAAGATCTAAGTATTTCGCTACTCATTCCAAAAGACCAAAAGCAGAAAAATAAGGGGCTGTTGCAGCCTGAGTTTCCTTCTGTGCTTCATTTGTTTGAATCAGAGAATGAAATCTGGTGCAGTAATAGAGTCACTGGCCAAAAGTGTTCATAAACCTCAGACAGAGAAAAGGGAATTCACTTGGAATGATGTGCCTGAAACATGCACTTCACAGCTCAAACCAAATGAGAGTCCTCACACTGAAAAGCATGGTAACAATGATTGTCTGGTGTTTTCTTAAAGAACCAGCCACATTCCCACTAATTACCAACAGATGATGCCATTTCAAATGTAGCAATGTAATTTGAAATTATTTTTTTTAATGTTGGACTTGCAAGAAATTGTAGTTTAAAAAAACCTTTTAACATTGGCTTCAGAATTAGCAAAGGTGACTTTAGGAACTTGTTAAACTTTAGAAAAAAATAAATGTACCCACTTAGATGCAACTCAAATTTTAGCTGGAACCTTAAAAGCAAAAGATGAATAACACTTCAGGAGGTAAAAATGTGAAAGTGTCTATTCTTTCTCTTATTAAAAAAATAGAATACTTTTTTCCTAAGAAAATTATCATTTTAAAAGATTTTTTTGTAAATCTAATGAAAACTAAGGGAAACTATAATTTAAAATATGTCACTATTTAATTTATTTTCAGAGGGGAGAATTTATCTGATTAATTGAGGGTAGAAATGATATCTTTTGAAGCTTATGGAGCCAAAGCTTGACAAAGGGAAAGAAAATTACACTGAAGAGATCAGATCAAGCACAACTTTCCTTAAAGACATATCGGCTCAGTGCAACAAGTCCATCTGTTGCTAATTCTAGCACTATACTCATAAAGGAAGCAAGAAGCCATTCATTAGGCCTGATGTGGGTATTGTACCAGCCTTGGTACAAGAGACTTGACCTGCACTCTCAGCAAGATTCTCTCTATTGTGTAAAATGTCTGGTTTATCCTAGTAGGAAATAAGGCTACTGAGACATAGGAAGTGGGGGAAGAAATGTGAGTGAAATGGTAAGAAAAATATAATATCTATAGCATGCCATTCTTTGACCAAAATTTGTACATCATAGTTTGGATTGGTTTATTTAACAATTCTATCATACCACAGAACCTGCTTAATCAAATTTATTCTTAACTGTATCTACAAAGCTATAGTATGTAGTGCTCCATTTCATTCACTGAAAACATTTGAATAGTGTTTTCCCTATCTAATATGATGTCTTGTCCCCTGGTAAGGGAAAACAATAAATGGAGAGAGGGATGAAAACTAAAAATTGAACTTATATGCCTATACTTAGGTGTATAAGGTATTACAAGGAAAAGCTATAATCTTTTTGTAGTTATATAACTAATATGTATTGATTGGTTTTTTCTGTACACTTCCCTCTCATTATCCCTGTCTGTATTTCCCTTTACTAGAGCTGGAATATTAGGTGGCATGCTGTCAGATCTGTGCTTCATACCAGGGACAAGAACAGCTTTGATTGTAAACAGATTCTGTTGCCTCCATCTGTAACATTTTCTATGAGATTGCCCATCATTGCTACTGGCATGATTGGAAAAGAAGGCACATCCACAGGATTTCTCTCCATAAGATCAAGATCTTCTCTGAAAATATATTGTACCTTGATTTTCTTTTGAATGTATAGCTAATTTCTTGAAGCAAGAAAAAACAGCCATTCTGTTTTATTACCTATTTGTCACAAATATATAAAATGATTCTCAGTTTCCTACTCAATGATTGTATTAATATTTTCATGATACAGATATTACTATTTTGAGAATAAAAATTTCTAAACAAACACAACCATGTTTTACCAGATTTTGTAAACTTTAGTAATATTATTTTCATTATCATTTTATCATATACTGCAGCTTAAGTACTGGATATGCATTTGTGTTCCAAAATATATTTGTGTTATGACATTCTCTTTCATATTTCCTTTGTGACAAGTAATTTCTTTTCTTTCTACTTTTCTTCTGTGTACAATATATAATAGATATTTAAGTCGGATTTTAATTTAAACACATTGGAGAATTTCTCTTTTATGCATAAAATGCATAAGCAAAGTGTGCTGTATTTACATTTAAATCTAAAATTCTAGGAAAATGTGGCTCTTAATTATTTTTAGTGTTTCTCTATTTAGACATAATAATGTAGTTTCAGTGTTCTGAAGGTATTTTACATTCATAAAAAAACCAAATGCTTGAACTATCACAGTTGGCAATTTACAGTAATAAATAGGGTAGAAAATATAAAATATAATCATCCTAGCTGCCTTTGAAAGGAAAAGAAATATAGCCCTTATAACCAGGTAAAAATCTGATTTGCAAAAATATAAATAAAGAAAAATAAAATAAAGTGAAATTAGAACTTTTTGGGTTTAACCTAAATGGAATAGAAGGACCATGAACTTTTCATCTTTATAAAACAGAATTTTTCTATGTTCTCAAGTTCAACAAATTTGCTGTTTTGAAATGCAATTTCAGAATGCTTTCAGCAAAACTCACAGATGTGAGACATTATAATATAGATTTGCTTAGGGCAGTAAAGTGGAAAAATTATGTAAATGGATAATTTTTGGCCTTTCTGCAGGACAAAAACACTGATGAGGTTCTTTGAAATATTTTTCACTGCAGCAAGTCTGTGGGGTAGGACGCTTTGGGTATTCTGAATTGCATGGCCTTTCCCGTCAGAAGAACAATCCAAATTCCAAAACACATACATCTTAAAATAGAGTTAAAAGATTTTAAATAATTTGTTGTACTATAATAGTATAAATTCATTTTACACAATTGTATGCTAATCTGATAAATATTATATACTCTTCTATCCAGAGTTGTACTTCCTTCTAAAATCTTTAAACTAAAAAGACACAAAAACTTATTTCA
>PVIR01006012.1:0-68706 GCA_004026965.1 Petromus typicus
ATTCTTCTTTGAATCATCTAGGAGCTGTTGGATTGACTTTTCATTATCACTTGCTTTTTTCCATAGATTATGCCTTTCCAGTTCATTGGTTGAGATCCTGTCTTCTAGGTCTGAAATTCGGTCTTCTGCCAAATTCATTCTATTACGCAAGCTTTCATTTTCTTTCTTAATTTCCTGGGCTTCTGCTTGTAGGTGTTTAAAAGGTTCCAGTGCTTTTGCTATCTTGCATTCTATCAACTCCATGATTTCCTCTTTAGCTTTATTAATCATCATGTTGACAGTGTCCAATATCTCTGCTTTCATCTCAGAGATCCGTTCTGATTTCCACTTTACTAGATCTGCTTTGGTTACCATTTCCGAGGGCCCTGGAGACTGGGCTTCACACTTCTCTATCTCCCTTCCCCCTGTGTTACTTGTAGGTGAGGATCTTGGTGTCTGAGATTTGGAGTGTTTCCTCATCTCTGACCTGCCCTGTTTTCTGGCGCTGTTTGTTGCAAGTTACTTTCCTCTTAATAGTTAGGAACCTTAAAATAGCAGTGTTTCCTGGGTTGATCTTTGCAGTCTGTATTGGGACCTAAAGAAAAACCCCTAGTTCTAGCACACCATATGAGGCACTCAATCAGTACAGTCAGAACACCTTCTCCTGTCTGCTTTAGAGGCAGGGAGACTGTGGCTCCTGAACTGCTACAATGGCACTGTCTGAGGTTGCAATGGGCCCACCTGCTCAGCAATACAGAGTCTCTGGGCTCACTTGTGCAGTCGGCCTGGAGGCCAGTAGGCTGTAGGCCCGTGCAGTTGCAATGTTAGGGGCTGTTGTTCCAACAGGCCCACCTACTCACCAATACAAGCTGACTGGATGTGCTTCTGCAGTTACTGTGGAGAAAGTCAGACTCTGACCTGCTAACCTCAGTCCCTTGGCGCTCTTCCGGCGTAGGCCTGGAGGCCAGTAAGCTCTAACCCTGGCGCAGATTCGGTGACACAGACTTGGTGCCGCAGTCACCGCTTCCTGAGCCGCCTGCTGCTAAACTCAGTCCCTGAGCGCTGTTCTTGTGTGAGCTTGGAGACAAGTAACCTCCAAACCCGGTGCAGATTCAGTGATTCAGACTCGATGCCGCAGTCACCGCTTTCCGAGCTGCCCGCTGCCAAACTCAGTCCCCGGGCGCTCTTCCGGCGTATGCCTGGAGGCCAGTAAGCTCTAACCCTGGCGCAAATTCGGCAGCACAGACTTGGTGCCGCAGTCGCCGTTTCCTGAGCCGCCCGCTGCTAAACTCAGTCCCTGGGCGCTCTTCTGGAGTGGACCTGGAGGCCAGTAAGCTCCAACCCCGGCGCAGCTTCGGTGGCACAGTTGCCATTTCCCGAGCTGCCCGCTGCTAACCTCAGTCCCTGGGCGCTCTTCCGGCGTGGGCCTGGAGGCCAGTAAGCTCTAACCCACGCACAGATTTGGTGCCACAGTCGCCATTTCCCAAGCTGCCCACTGCTAACCTCAGTCCCTGGGCCGCTATCTCTGTTTTTATCTGAAAAATTACTTTTAATTTTCATTTTACTAGATCCTGTTTTGATACTGGCTCAGAGAGTCTTGGTGTTTGACCTTCAGTTTGCTCTATTCCCATTTTCCTTGGTTTCCTTGGTGATGATTATCTTTGTGTGTGGGTTTTTAAATTTTTTCTCATTTTAATTTGTTGTTGTTGTTGCTGATGTTTTTGGTTTAATTCTTGGCTTGCTGTCTGGTCATTTTTTGTTGCAAATTTCTTTCTTTTTAATATTTGGAACACTTAGTAAATGGCTAATTCCTGGGTTTTTCTCCTTGGTTCAGTAATAACCCTTAAATGATGAGTTTTGATGCACTGTGGAAGGTACTTATATAGAATAATCACATCATCTCAGTTGACATAATACTGTCAGTATCACCAATGGTATCAAACACAGCACAGAAAATGACTAACTGTGGCGTCACCATTCTGATACTTTTAATCTCATGAGTGAGATCTGTGATCATATGGCAAAATTTAGAACTAGACAGAAATATATTTACAAGTGCATATAGCAAGATCACCCTTTGGGAATAAAGGGTCACCAAGGAGTTGGGGTGGGGTGGGTAGAGAGATAGAAGGAGGAGGAGAGATTAGAAATAGGGTTCAAGGATATATAAAGATCACACAAATTCTGGGAAACTGATAGAGGCTGGAAGACAAAAGAGACAGAAGGGACAAATACAATACAGTACAGACTAACAACAGCAGGACTATTAGTAACTGCATTCACTTTTCTCTAATAGTATGGAAGAGAGTAGGGAAGACTGAAATGCATTAACTTCTGGGAACTGATACTGACCGCAGGACAAGAGCGGATGAAGGAACAAAAGAAGAATAAGGGAATCCAGCAGCAACAGGCTAACAGAAGACTCTTTTCCCTCTCCTGTAAAAATAAAAGCAGTTGACAGAAGAAAAAAACCCCAAATTGGACAAACTCATCCACAATAGAGTAGAGAAATGAAGAATAGAAGAGAAATCAGAAAAAAAGAACAAAAACAGCAACAAAAAAATAAAGCCAAAAGACCCTTCACCGTGTGAATCTGCTATCTCCTATAGATAGTATAGGCAATAGCACACAAATCAAAGTTGACTAGTCTCAGGAACATAGCTGTCGTCCTCTCTCTAATTTTTTTTATATGCCTGAGTGGAGCTCAATGAACTCCTACAGGTTTGATCTCTGCAAAAGATCAACCAGGGTCCTGTAGGTGGAATTGACTTCAGCAATTCACCAATGGCTGTAGTCAATGGGATTTTTCTTCACTCTTCCAGTGGGTGTTTTTTCCTGTGGCAGAAAGGGCAGTCCCAGTACTGCTGCCTCACTTATTCAGTGTGCTCAGAGAAGTAAATGGAGTTTCTGGGGGCTCCTCCCCACATGCCAGTCCCATAAGAGGTCAGGGCCCAAGCACTGGTATGGCCAGACAAGAGGATCGAGTCTCTGCAGGTTTCTTCTCCTACCCTGGTCATGTGGGAGCTCACTGCCTGAATGCTGTAGGGTGGGCAGACCAGTTCTGCACTAGAAACCTGCCCATGCAGAAGCAGCACTTACCCAGCATGCACAGAGAAGTAGATGGAGATTTTCAGAGTTCTCCTAGAATGAATTTAAGAATCACTTTCCCTAGTATTTCTTTCCTCAATAATGTAAATCTATGATCCTTTGTATTCAAGAAGAACTTACTAAAACCAATCACTTCTCCTTTGAGAGTCAGCCACATAGGGAGCCAACATAATTCTTTCCTTCTCTGATATTAACCCTGCCTCTCCTACGGAGACCATTTATTTCCAGTCTGAGGTCAAGCAATATTAGAAGGGCACTTATATTTAAGAAAGTGTGATAGTGTGCAGCATGGAGTTTTAGGCTGGAGAGAGAAAGGGAATAGACAAAGAGCGGGAAGGGAATAGAGAAAGAGGAGAAGGAAAATGGCTTAAAAGCAGCATATGTTGTTTAAGTTTTTCTATCATGTGTGTTATTGTATGAAAATATCTTTGTTTCTTATTTTCATAAAATGGGAAGACAATAATGTATTGTAAGTGGTTAAGATCTTGAGTACTAGAGGCAAACTGATGCCTTGTTTATATTACAGCATTACCATTTTTATCCTATTCAAGTTGACTGCAGTTCCTTGATTTTCCCCTGTGTGGTGTTTAGAAAATATAAGTACCTACATTATGAGGTTACTGTAAAGATTAAGTCTAAGAAGTATTTCTGTTTCTTCATGTAGTACTGGGGATAAAAAAACAAGGCCTTATACATGCGAGGAAAATGTCCTGATGGTGGGCTACTGAAACAGGGATGATATAGGAGATGAAATAGGATCTCCAAATAATATAGGGGAGATATTATAATTCCCAACCTGTTAGATGTCTGATATACCGAGTTTGTGTTTTATAAAACTGAAGAATGAATTCTAGCAACAACAGAAATTAAGAGTGGGAAATGTTTATTGAGAGGATATCTCCTGAGAGGCAGGAGGGATCCTGATTCGATAGCCGAGGACCTCACTTTTTAGGGGAAGTTTTACACAGCAAAAACCACATGGATACAAGGTGGGTTAAAGCTATAGACAACCAATAAGGTGACAAGTATAGTTGCTTAGGTAATAGTAATCCAGTGGGGGAACAAGTCACAAATAAGTGTGCATGGGAAGAACAAAGATTTTTTTTTTTGAAATGACGGGTCTGTAGATTTTCGTCACCCACTGGAGTGGCTGATATCTACCTAGACTTCATTAGGCCAGGTGTTACCATGTATCCTGTTCTTTGGAGAAGTATGTAGGCTTGGTTATTTTGTCTCTGGCCTAAGGCCTGGTCTCTAACAGATGTGTCTCTGGCTATGGTTCTGTTTTTACCTTTTGTGCGGACTCTGCTGAGGACCCAGCCCTATCTGACTGCTTATAATATTTCTATGTAACTTAGCTATCTAAAAAAAAGCAATGCTGGCATATCCTAATTTTTCAATAAGGGTCAAAAGTTTCCTTTCTACTGTTCTGATATCTCTCTCTCTCTTTGTCTCTGTCTCTCTGTCTCTCTGTCTCTCTCTCTGTCTCTCTCCCTCTCTCTCTCTCTCACTTTGGAATTCTGGGGATGGATCTAAGGACCCTACAACATGCTAGAGAAGTGCTCTAAAACACCTGCATCCCAGGCTGTCACTTCAATATCTCTGTATAAATCAATGCCTAGCCAATTGGTTTAAAATCAGTGTTGAGAAATGTCTGATATCCCTCTTTGTTTGACATAGTACCCTCTAGATTGGAAGCAATATTCCCACTGTTGAATTTTTATAAGACAACCCATAAATTTTACAATTATTTTTGATGTTTCCTTCCAGGGATTTGTGCTGGAGCTACATGTTTTGTTGACAAATTACCCATGCTACATTACAACATTTACTTAAAACAGTAGAACTTTGTATTACAGGTTGAATGAAAAGTAATGGATACTGGGAAACAATGCTCACTATTCTTTATAGATATTTTTGTGCTGAAATACTGATTTGTATTTGTATTTTCCCTTTGGATATGAGAGTATTCTGTTTTGAAAGCAATATTGTTAGCTGAAGTTAGCAGTGTTTCAGAAAAAGAATAAGAGATAGAGATGTTAAATTACAATGTTTTGAAAAGCAGTAATCATCAGAATTATTTTTAAAAAGGTTATTGTAGAGAATGAGGGATAGAAGGAATTTTACAAGGCTTGAGTAGTTTTAAAATTCTGGCTCAAGGACTTAGATATCTGGACAGAAGTTGATATGCCTAAACAGAACCAAAAAATTAGGGATGCCATCTGCTATACACTGAGGACATACCTTTTCAAATTAGCTTTTAATATTCAGTAATTTAAATATGCACTTTTAATTATTTATAAGTGGGAAAATATTTCATTGTGTTGCTAAAGATATTTTTTTGTGAGCCAGGGATTTAGCTCAGTGGTTCTGGTGCCTGTCTTGCAAGCGCAAGAACCCGGGTTCTATCCCCGGTAACCACATATCACACTGGTGTGGAGAGCCACGCCCAGCAGCAACCAGTACCACATACCACAGTGCCGGGCATGGTGGCTCACGCCTGTAATCCCAGCACTCGGGAGGCAGAGGCAGAAGAATTGCTGTGATGTGAGTTGGAGGCTGAGCTCAGGGCCAGCCTGAACCACAAAGTGAGACCCTGTCTAAAAAAAAAAAAGATATTTTTTTGTCTTGCAGTTAATTTGAGTGTTATGGACCCTTCTCCCATGCACAGCACATGCACCAAGACTCAGTTTTGGATACTAACAATTCAGTTACGTTAGAGTTGCTGAGATAGAGATATATTTATATAGCTATTCACCTCTAATTGTTTTTCTTTATAAAATAGACAGGTACCTCAAAGGGTATAGCAGCCATGTAAAGTAGACATTACTGAAGCTAAGATTATCACTGTCAGACCAATAAGACTGAAGTGTATCCTTTGCAAATGTCCATTGATGTGAATGGAGTACGCAGCCCAAATTAAAAAAAAAAAAGTGAGACACTACAGCAGATGGGTGGTTTCTACGAGTATTAAACTCAATACTCATAGAGTATTGGGAAATGAAACTGCTCCTTTGGTCCTACTCATCAAATTGATACAGGAAATGATGCTGGAGATAAAATAAGAAATGCTGTATCTCCCAACCTGTTGAAAAGTCTGCTATGCTGAATTTCTATGATCTAAAAATTGAAGAATGAATTCTAGGAAAAACGTAAGTTAAGAGTTGAAAGATATCTATTGATAGGATGGCTCCTGTGAGACAGGAGGGACCTGCTTTCACTCTACTACCAGAAGTAGAAAATAAAATAACAAAAGCTTTGGAGACTCTGATGCCCTTGGTAAGAACACAAGCCCTTTTGGATTTCCTAGCCTGACCTAGTCACATGTACCTTACTTCCACCTCATTGCAGGCACAGAAATGTGCACTACATCTCAGAAATGCAATTAAGATCAGTAAATTATAGGGTGAGCATGTGTGCTAAGAGTCTCTAAGGTGACTCAGCATCCTGTTGGTCCCTCCTGTTGATCACATTAGAGATTCCGTGGGAGGCCCCTCAGCTACAAGTGTGTGACCTTTAAAATCTGAAAGCCTAAGTTACTGGCCTCTTTTGTTTTCCTTTTCCCGTTGCTACTTTTTGTCTGTCTGCGGTGCTTCTTCTGTTGCCCCCACAGACAGAAGTACTGGTCTGTGTTGTACCTTTGCTGGTTTGCACTGGCCCTAAGTCCAACCTCTCATGACCTTCAATAAATATCATGGCTTATGATGGGTAAGCCTACCTACGAATGGGTATATGCTGGACAATTATTTCCTCATAATACACAACAACCTGGACTATTATCAGCCCATGCAACTGGAAAAGTTTCAGTAGGTGGAGAGGAAAACTGATCTTCCACCTTTTCCAGGAATGAAGCAGCAAGTGACCTGGTGATTTCCCTGCAAACACTGTATCGCTAGTTGAGAGGGGTAGGGTGGGAGGTTTGGGGAATGAAGAAAGGGATGTCGATCTCTCATCTCTCACTTAAAGGAAGCAGGTAGTATGGATACTTCTGTGTGTGTGTGTGGAATCCACTAGTGAGCTGAGCATATAACTCCACACAGAAGCAAAAATATCTGACGGGACAGTTCTAGGTTGATCTTCACTGGATCCACCACTATGCTACACTTGCCTTTGCTGTCAATGTCGGCAGGACCAACTGAGCAGAGCCTTCACCTCACCTCTTCTCTCCACATGGAAAACAAGTCACAATCTTATATCATCTATACATTAAAATACCTCCCAAAATAAATCACATATAATAAGTTTCCAACTTACAAATGGGTTTTATTCTGGGAGAATTTTTCATAAATCAGATTCCTCATAAATCAGCCAAGTGAGTCTTATACAGTACCTCAGTGAAAGTTTGCAAGTTGAGTGCTTTAAAGTCTGGAACTTATTGTATGCAAAGAAAGCTTGTAAGAGAGTATTCATAGCCTCACTATTCAGAATCATCAAAAAGTAGAAACAACTCAAATTACTATAATCATTTAAATAGATAAACAAAAAGTGGTATATCCATGCAATATGATACTTAGTCCTACAATGTAATGAATC
Source organism: Petromus typicus (assembly GCA_004026965.1). Lineage (NCBI taxonomy): Eukaryota > Metazoa > Chordata > Mammalia > Rodentia > Petromuridae > Petromus > Petromus typicus. Next base: position 7,621 of record PVIR01006012.1, read on the forward strand.
CCTGATACATGTTACAATGAATAAAGTTTGAAAACATGTTAACTGAAAGAAGTCAGATAAAAAGGCCACATATTATATGACTCCATTCATAAGAAATAGGCTAATTCAGTGATCAAAAGCCAATTAGTGGCAGCCAGGAGATGAATGCTTAATGGGCACAGAGGTTTCTTTGGAGTAATGAAATGCTCTGTACTAGATAGTGGTGATGGTTGACAATATTTCTAATGTCCTAAATGCCATTAAAGTAGGACATTTTAACTGATGTTTCATGTTATGTGTATTCCATCACAATAAAGATCATTAGTCAAGTTATTCTACCATATTAAGAGACTAAAGAAGACAAATCACATAAGTATACCTATTGCTGCACACATAAAAATGGCATTGAACTTTACCATTCTGCACTGATGGACAGAAACAAAACAAAACAAAAAGAACAAAATTCTCACAAAGAAAAATACAGGACCAGGAAGTTTTGTGATTCTACCCAATATCTGAAGAAATAGTAAGTTTTTAATACTCTTTTCCAGGGACTAGTAGAAGAAATGCTTCTCAATTTATTTGGCAAGTTCAATACTATCCTGACATCAAAAGAATAGAATGATATAATAAGGAAACAGTAGACAGATATCTCTCACAAATATAGATTCAAAAGTCAATCAACAGAGTGATATTTAACAATACCTAATAAGAATTATATACTAGGAACAACTAAGATTTATACCAGTGATATAAGATTGGAGGATTTGTCTCACTTACTAAAAAGAACAAATCCACTGTAATCAAAACATTGTTTTATTGGCTGAAGGACAGACATGTAGTTCAGTGGAATGGATATCATAATGTAAATTATTCTTTACATTTATGATTGATCCTTTAACAAATATGTCAAAGCAATTCACTAAAGGAAAAGGGTAGTCTTCTCAATACACAGCGCTAGGATAATTAGTTTACATGGGAAAAGATCACTTTACACTCTTACCTCATATGATACAAAAATTGACTCCTAACAGCATAAGTCTAAATATAAAAAATATTTTTTTAACAAGAAAACATGTAGTCAAATTTTCATGATGTAAGGTAAGAAAAAGACCTCTTACATACAACACTGAAAACACACTTCATAAAACAATAATTGTGCTTCAACCTCAATATTTCTATACTTCGAAAGATATCACAAAGAGATAAGTCACACACCAGTAAAAATATTTGCAAATCGTATATCTGGGGCCAGGGATTTAGCTCAGAGGTTCCGGTGCCTGTCTTGCAAGTGCAAGGGTCTGGGTTCAATCCCAGGTAACCACATACAACAATACTTGGCGTGGAGATTCACACCATCAGCAATCAGTACCACATACCACAGTGCCGGGCATGGTGGCTTGTGCCTGTAATCCCAGCACTCGGGAGGCAGAGGCAGGAGGATTGCTGTGAGTTGGAGGCTGAGCTCAGGGCCAGCCTGAACTACAAAAGCGAGACCTTGTCTCAAAAAGAAAAAAAAAAAAATCGTATGTCTGATAAGGACTTGTATCCTAAATATATAAAATTCTTATAACTAAATAGCAAAAAAGAATAAACTAATTTAAAATGATCAAAAGATTTTAATAAATATTATCCAGTAAAGATGCATGAATACTAAATAAACACATAAATTAATCTCATCTTTTTTCATTAAGGAAATGCAAAACTAAACCACATCACATCATTAGAGTGACCGTAATTAAAAGGAGACACAATAAGAAGTGCTCTTGAGTGTGTGGAGAAACTAGGATCTTTGTATATTGAAGGTGAGAATATAAACTTGTACAACCACTTTGGAAAACAGTTTGGCATTTTCTTAAAAGAATAAACATAGGGTCCAGGGATTTAGCTCAGTGGTTCCAGCACCTGCCTTGCAAGTGCAAAGGCCCAGGATATACTGGGTGTGGAGACTCATACCCACCAGCAACCAGTACCACATACCACAGTGCTGGGCATGGTGGCTCACGCCTGTCATCCCAGCACTTGGGAGACAGAGGCAGGAGGATTGCTGTGATGTGAGTTTGAGGCTTAGCTCAGGGCCAGCCTGAACTACAAATCGAGACCCTGTCTCAAAAAAAAAAAAAAAAAAAAAAGTATAAACATAAGTGTACCATATGGTCATGCTTCTAGATAAGTGAAAACATATATTTTCAAGATAAGTGAAAACATATGTCCTCATAAAGACTTGTTGATAAATAATGAATATATCATTGTTAATAGTCAAAAACTGTAAGTAGTCCAAGTTTATAGTCATCCAGATTTATAAATATAAATCTGTGAATGGATAAACATGAAGTACCTCCATGCAAAATGCCACTAAACACTAAAAAGAACCAAGAGCTGATATATGCTGCCTCCTGAATGAACTTCATAAACACAATATTAAGGAAAGATTTCAGATACAAAAAACTAGGTAGTGAATTATTCAGTCTATGTACAAGGACCTTAAAAGATGAATCTATAAAGACTGAAAATAAGTTCATGAATAGCCATGGCAGAGGGTAGGAATAGAGATTTATTTATTTTTTGCCTTGCTGGGGATGGAAACCATTTTCTTTATGCTGAGTACATAATCCATCACTAAACTACATTCTCTGCCCAAGAATAGTTTGACAGGATTTGTAGGAAGACAGGGTCCACAATGTTCTAAAATTTGATTTGGGGGATTATTGTGCAACTTTGTACATTAACTAAAAATTATTAATACTTAAAATAGGTGAATTTTGCCATAAGTAAACTATACCCCAGAACTGTTAAAACATAAAGAAACAATATCAACACAAAGAAGGCAGAGGAGGAAAATAAAGAGCAGAAATCATTATAATCGATAACATCAAAATAATAAAAAATAATAGAATTAGTCATTTGATAAAACTGATAAACCTCTGGCCCAATCAGCCAAGAACAAAAGACAAACATCAAATGCCAATATCAGGAATGAAAAAGTAAATATTATTATAGATCGTACAGGAATTAAAAGGCAAATAAGCAAATTATCCCAGATAAAGGATACATTCTCAGGGATTGTCTTTAAATCTGTGCAGAAGACTTGCATCACCATCTGGTACACTGATTGTTATCTGAATAGTTATTCTTTTCCCCTTTTCTTTTCTCACTCATCAATTCTACAAGGTATGTAATCCACTTTCCTCTTAAGATTATCCATTAGCTTCATATGTAATTGGCACTGCAAAATGGAATTTTTAAAATTAGATTTTTTTTTCTTTTAGAGATAAGTAATTTCTCCAAACTTCCTCCCGCTGAATCCTGCTTACCCCTTCCTGTCCTCAGTCACCTCTCTCAAAATAAGACAAAATACAGAGATGTCACAAGCCCTAGGAGGCTGGAACCTACTTTCCTTTCTGGCAAAAAGAGGAGGATGCATTAAAGATGGCCAGAAGTAATAAAGCAAATGTATAGGTCCCTGTGCTCACCTCCCATCTGTTCCTTACTGTAAAAGATGCTATCCACCTATACGAGGTGAGGTGATTTCAGCCAAATGGGCTCTTCCATCTCCTCAGAACTAGCTTTGAGTGAGTCTTATTTTTCCTTTTTACCCAAAACTGTACCCAATCTCCTTTGATTTGGGCAGTAGTGAGCCAGCAAACCTAAGGTATGAACCTAAGTTTCTGGTAACAATTTGGCATAGACAGACAGGAGGTAAGTTTCTGGCTTCTGAAAGGAATGCATATTGGCAGGCACCTGAGAAGGGGGACTCACTGGCTGATCCCGTGGTCAAGACTCCAGGGAATCCAAGCAGTTCCGGGGGACACTTTTACTCTGACAATCTTCCTCTTTTCCTGTTCATGGCATCTGTTGCCTACAAATGCTTTTGTTGGTCAAAAGAGGAAAAAGTTATCTGAGGAGCTGACAAGCTCTGCCTGGTTCTCCACTAGAAGGTGCACTCCAGGGATCTACTGCTTCACTCTTTAGACCTCCTTTCTGTTAGGTTTATACCTTCAGTAGTGCCATTTGAGTGAGGCAAGTGCCTTCTCTGCTCGCGGCCATTTGGACAAACTTCAGGTCATTTGGGGCACAGACTGGTGTGCGAAGAGATTCAGAGGGAGAAAAAAATACTGGCCTTTGTTTTGTCGCAGTGGAGGAATCATCTGGTCTGGTTTCCTTTGATCTGGTTTCATTGGTTGTTGTTTCATTTGTCTTCTTCTTATAACTACATTTCTTCTAGGATGATAGCGGGGTTCCAGTCCCTTCTAGAGTTATGTGGGTCATTTGGGACTTCAAGCATTCTGAGCCTTCTTGCCCAGCCAATACACAGTTCAGGAACCATTCACAGACAAGAAGTTCTACATTAAGAGATCTGAAGAGGAACTGAACACACTGGTGGTGTATTGGAGGAGCTCTGTTGTAAACTGCTCAGGAACAAAGGTGCTTATGCTGCTTTGCAGCTCCCCAGAAAGTTTTCGTTACCTGTGGCTTAGGAGAAAAGTGATTTTGTGGCGATACAATATGGCCTGTATAACTGAAAGGACATTGTGTTTTCATGGGACTGTCCTAAAGAGGATTCTTTTTTTTTTTTTTCTTTTGAGACAGGGTCTCACTTTGTAGTTCAGGCTGGCCCTGAGCTCAGCCTCAGCCTCAGACTCACATCACAGCAATCCTCCCGCCTCTGCCTCCCGAGTGCTGGGATTACAGGCGTGAGCCACACGCCCGGCACTGTGGTGTGTGGTACTGATTGCTGCTGGGCATGAGTCACCACACCTGGCACTGTGATATGTAGTTACCAGGGATGGAACTCCGGCCCTTGTGTTTGTAAGGCAGGTGCCAGAACCACTGAGCTAAATCCCCAGCCCTAACGAGGATTCTTTTGGAGTAACTTTGGCCAGCATAACATCCATAGTTGCTTTCCTGGCCCTTTTCTGGATTAGTGGAAAGTATAAGCAAGAGCCCTCTGTACCACTAACCATGCAACTACTTGGCTAATGTCATTCAGCTTCTTATTGGGGTTTAGATTTCCCCTCTTGTTGGCTAATAGTCCTTCTACATCTAAGCCATCTGTGTGTCAAAATATTTATAAAAACTTGCTTTTGCTAATTGATTTTTGACTCCCCTAACCACAAAAATGGAGAAAATATAGATGACTTGCCTTTGTGTGAGTGAAAAAGAATTGTAGGGAAAACATTGTACAGTTATCAGTGAGGTATTTATTTATCTATTGATTTACTTATTTTGCAGTGCTGGAGATTGAATTCAGATGTTAGGCAGGTGCGACTGAGCTACATCAGTGATTGAGAGATTTAATATGTGGAATTAAGTGCTTTGATAAATGAAACTCAGACATCAGAAAACTCCACTGGTCTTTTGTAGCTCTGAGGCAGGTCACCAGTAAGAAAAAAAACAGAAGCTGCTGCAAAGCCTGTGTTTACCAGTGGTAATGGATAAGTCATTGTTGGTGGAAGGGAATTGGCTTCTGTTTCCCTGGAATTTTCCAAATCTCATGACATCGTTTCATCAGAACGTATAAAACCCTGAAATTTCTCCTGAAAAGAAGATCTAAGGAAAAACATATTTTCCAGGCACTCGGATTCAGAGGAGAAAAATGAAGTGGCAAGAAAAGAATGTTCATTACAAGAAAACATAATGCTTATCTCACAACATTTTAATAAATACAGTAGAATCGCATGCAAAGATGGTTTCATTGTGATAAAGCCTTCTTCAGAGTGAGCCTACCATCTAATTCGCTTTCTTGTTTTTAATATGGACCTTAAAAATGAGCTTGTTACACTGTTTAAGATCTATTATGATCTTAATAATCTTTCTTAATTAATGTTTCTTAATCAGAAATGCTATTTTTCAAATATTTGGATATTCAAGATATCTTGGTTAATATGACCACCGATTTTAGAGTGCGAAAGGACTCTGTTCAAGTCCCACTTTGCAACTTTCTAGTCGTGTGATTGGGAGTGGCAGGCCTGGCCTAAGCCAACAGGACAAAGCAAATAGGCTGCTTTCAGCAAACAACGCAGCCTCTCAGTAAGTGGGACAAATGGACTCAGAACGAAGTACACAAACCCTGGCAACCCCCACCCCACCCTGCCCTGAGAAGTTCTGTGATTATCTACACACCTGTGCAAATAATCCACCTGTCTTTGGATTCAATCAAAAACATTTCACACCAGATCCTTTAGCCCCTATAATACCTATGTAAGCTTAATTCCTTTCCCAGTTAGCTGCTAATATCATTCTCCTAGTGTTAGCCCATCCACTCAGGGATGAAATCTCTCCCAGCTCGCTGCTGCTATTTCTCTTTCCCAATGTCAGCCCATCCTCACATGGATGTGATAAACTTGGCTTTGCTGACGTAGCTGTTAGAATCTCCCTGATTTTAGTCCCTGTTCACTGGAATAAACTTTTCTTTTCCTCACAACAAGAAAGCTTATTTTAAAAGGGTGGATTCACATGTGCTATCTATAACAGAGAACAAGCATGGTTCTTTTGGAGCCTTCATTTTGTCATCAGTGGAACTGGAGGGCTGGGGTTGTAGCTCAGCAGCACAGCACCTACCTGGACTGTGCAAGGTCCTAAGTTCAATTCCTGGTACAAAAATAAAAAAAGAGATTGGAAATGTCACAGGTTCTGTGATAATTAGCAGCAAGATTGCTTCTTACTCATATCTTCAATTAGGGAAGTATTCTCATTCTTAGATTATGGGGTGGCTGTTTACATGACACTCAGTGTTGAAAAAGATGAGATTGACAGCAGCTTAAATCACTGGTCTGTGAGTCATCCTGGGGGAGGAGGACATGTTCTGCCTTCTCAGGGCACATCGGCTTGCACTTCGGAACACAGCGGACAATCGTGGGCTGTGGGAGGAAGGCACTGTGGCACTCAGAATGTGGGCTCCCCCCTATTTTCCTTAGGAAGATCTGATTTTCTTTTTAAAATAATTCCATGGGCAGACAAGGACATGAAATCTGCTTGTGTTGGGCAGGGACTGTACCTATTCCCTCTGATAAGGAGAACTGTTTGGCTCTGAAGCCTTATCTACAAAGTGGACTGGGGAGAATGCATGGTTGGTCCATTTGAAACCTTAATTTCACAGTAAATCAAGGCAGCACATGCTACTGAAATTTAGTTTTAAAACCATATGTGGTGGATATATAAACTGTCTTACAAATGAAATTTCTTTACAGACATCTTGGTAATTGCATGAAACAGCCAAATTAATCATTTTAAACTATTAAGAATGATTCTGTCTGAGATGGAGGTTGGTATTGAAAGCTATCAAGTAGAAACTACTGAGCTCATTAACATTTATTAGGCGTTCTGTCCTAGGGAACATTTGTGTAATTGAGGGGTACTCAAAACAGCTGTTTATTGGAATAATGGTCCTGAAATACATAACCTGAATAAAATAAAAGCAAAGAGCTATTTTACTTCCAAAAAACATAAAAAAGAATAATGCCAGAATTAGAATCTGTGGTCACAACCACTTTCTCTTTGTGCTTTCTAATAAAACATCTCTCCTGCATAAGTTGTACAGAAAAGTACTAGAAGCTTTTACAAATGAACAAGAGAATTCACATATTTTACTGACCATACCCTGTGTGCTCCAAATATATTTGTGTGATATTTTATCTCTTACGTTCTTCTGATTCCCAGAAACCCACATCATTTCTGGAGCTGCTTGTTGACTCTGCAAAGCAGGTGTATCTTTCGGAGGCCTGGTCGGTGCAGCCTCTGCTTCTCCGTATGCGCTAAACCACTGGCAAAGAACCATCTCTTTTAGGCTTGTTTGGCATCCTGGAGGCACAGAGCATCAGGGCCCATCATCCAACGCCTTAAGGAAAACTTCAGCCCATGAATACTATCTCATGCTTTGAGAAAAGCTTCAGGTCATGAGTAATAGCCTCTACAGGTACTTTACATTAGGCTCGCACTATATGTTAGACTCCGTGCTAATGGTGGTATCAAATTCTGTTTATATCCTATGAGCTTGAAGTGTAGCTTTTTGATGCCTGTTTAACAGGAGCTATGGCTCAGAAAAGTCAGTGACAATAAGGTACAGTGCGACCCCGAGCACCTAGTCCACCTATTGCTTTTGTACCACGCGTTATCAACCATTGTTCAAATGTGAATTTTAGATGTGTCTTTAGGGAAAGGACAATACAAGAATGTTTTGGTGAAAATGGTCCGTACTGCTCACACAGGGTGCATTCAAGTCAAGCCTGAAGGGAAGTAGCAGAGACTTTGCTACACTATTACGATGCTACTCAGGTTCATTTGCTCACCTGGGCTGACCAAAGAAAAGGAGGCCATATATTCTGGTAAAAAAGAAAAAGGATTTAGTCAAAGCTAGCTCCCAAAGATGGAAGAGCCCATTTGCTTCAAATCACCACCTTTCCATGTACAAGTGTGTAAGACTCGTGTAATGAGGGACAGAGGGACAGAGAATATAGAAAGACAATGCTAGTCTCCACACTTACTTTTTCACTTTCAGCCATCCCAATTGGGTTATTCTTCTCTTTCTTATGGGAAGGAAACTGGGTTCTGAGCCTCGAGGTACCAGCACCTTCATATTCCATCTAGATTTCTGGGTGGTAGAGAAATGAGGGAAAGTTGTTTATGACCTAGGCCTGAGAAAGTTTGGAAAAGGCACTTGTCTCTAAAGAAAAAAAACAAACCTAATCATCAAAGTTCCGCTTTGAGGTGCCGACTATAAAAGCAGCTATCTTTGTTACAATTACTCTAAACAAAACATTTGTGTCCCTGTGGGCCAGGCACAGGCTTAGACCCACTCGCACTGCATTGCCCTAGCAAGTCTTCGGAGCATTCCTTCGGTTGCAGTTATGCTCATTCCTAGTTTACTGTGAGGAAGTTATGATAATGACTTACCTATGTCTTAGTCTGTTTGCAGTGTCATGACAAAATATTCCAGTGGGAAATAGGAGTTACACCCAGGGCTTTGTGCATGCCACCCTCTTCTACTATAATGCCTGCCCCCTCAATCTCTGATTGTCCACTATGTTCCCAAAAGCAAATAGCTTATAAAAGAAACAAAATTGTCTATCCCAATTTAGGAGATAGGAAAAGCTCATTATCAAATTGCCAGAACATTCAGTAACAGATTTAGCAGGGGTAGGACCCCTTTCTGGTTCAAAAAGGATGCCTCCATCCTGTGCCCACACACAGAGAAAGGGGTGCCTGGTCTGTCTGGAGGCTTTTTCTAAGGGCACTGATTTCATTCATGAGGGCTCTGCTCTCTGGCCTTAGTCACTTCTCCCAAGGCCCACCTCTTAGTACCATAACCTTGTGATTTAGGTTTCAACACACGAATTCTAGGAGAGCACAATCATCCAGAGAACACCAGTAGTATGCGGAACCGGCTTTCATTGGCTCTTGAGAGCTGAACGTGTGTTATAATGAAGCACTGACTCCATGGAAATCAACAAACTCTACAAATCATGGGCATATGTGTTGACACACTCCACCTTCCACCCTTTTTGCATTTTTTGGTTTGGTTTTCTTGGTGGTAGGTATAGAACCCAGGGCTTTGTGCATGCCAAGTACACACTGTGTCACTGAGCTACACTGCCAGGACAAATGGGCCAGGTAGGTTTTTTTTGGCTTTGAAATACGATCTGGCTATGTTGCTGAGGCTTCTCCCATATTCCTGGGCTTAAGGGATGTCCTGGTTTCAGTCTGCAAAATAAGTCAGAATGCAGGCAAAAGTCACTTTGTCCAGCTCCGCTCTTACTGATTTTTAAACATTTGCCAGGATGACACTGCCCAAGTTAAGTTCCAAGTCTAGTTTTTCCATCTACTGATTCTATGGCATTAGGTCAGTTGATTATCATCAATGGGTCTCACTTCCCTTATATATAAAATCGGTAAAATATAATAACATATATTGCCTATGTTTATTTGTGGATTTAACAAGTTTTACTCCTTTGGGTAGTTTATATTAAGTCCCTAATATAGTCAACACTGTATAAATCACATTTTTCAATCTCCAGAAAATTCTGGCCAGTTTGGTGGTGCACACCTATAATCCTAGCACTTGGGAGAGTGAGGCAGAAAAATTCTTGTGAGTCTGAGGCCATCTTGAGCTAATTGGTGAGTTCCAGGCCAGCCTGGACAACACAAAGAGACCCTGTCTCAAAAAAAAAAAAAAAAGAAAGAAACAGAGAGGAATAAAAGGAAATTCTATCATGGGAAAGAGTTTGAGAAAGATATTGTGCATTCAGTCGGTATGGTATGTTAAAACCATCAGGAAGAGATTTGGTAGAGGAAGAACACTTTTTGTGGTGCTGGGAGTAGAACTCAGTACTTCCTACATGTGTTCTACCACTGAGCTACCTTCCCAAACAAAGAAGATCAGGAGGATTAGAGCTAAACCTTAGGATGTCATCGTGACTATATTAATTGAACTCCAGCTAGAGTAACCCTAGTTTACACCCACTGTCTTTCAGAGAATATATGGGACTTCACTACTACTTGCCAATCTCCTCCTTGAGAAAACCCAAGTCAGGGCCCTTTCTTTCATAAAATCTTGTGAAGTTTCTAGGTTGTTTGGTGACTGAAATAGGACAAAACCAAAACTAACTCCTATTTTTCTTACAGAAACAGTTAACAAATGAGGATAAACCATTCCTGAAGACCTAGATAATAGTGGTTTTGCTAATGAAACATTTTCACTTGGCTTATAGGGGATGGATTATTCACAATACCATAGTTTTTCCAAGGTCTAGAAATGTAATTCTGTGGTCTTAATTCTAATTACAATATTGTATGCTGCAAGTTGTATAAAATAGCATAAATTGAACAATTTCTAAATAGTTCCCTGGTTTTCTTTAAGTATTATGTATCATTTTATGATAAAAATGCTTTAAAATAACTACATATGTAACTATTTATTGAGCAAATAAATTTATATGTTTATTAGCTCAGACATGCCCACTTATGTACAAAGTAGAATAACTAAGATATATGCATAAATCAACACAGAGCGACACATATACACTGACACATAACCTGAATTCAGTTACATGTTTTCATGGCAAGATTTTTGATAGGAGTTTCAAAAATATACATTGAAGGAGTTTTTTTTACAATATTCATTATAATGGTAAAACCTGACTAAAACTACTGCCTAAGAATTGGAGATTGATAAAAAAAAAATCACATTTGTATTTGCTTTGCATTAATCCAATATTTTGTCTGCTTCTTTTCATGTGTGAAAATGAGAAAGAAAAATCAAAAGGAACAACATTAAATCATTCACATTGCTCATTATCTAGCAGTGAAAAGAGGGAAGGTTTTCTTTATAAAAATTATTATTATTATTATTATTATTTTGAGACAGGGTCTCGCTTTTGTGGTTCAGGCTGGCCCTGAGCTCAACCTCAAACTCACATCACAGCAATCCTCCTGCCTCTGCCTCCCAAGTGCTGGGATGACAGATGTGAGCCACCACGCCCAGCACTGTGGTATGTGGTACTGATTGCTGCTGGGTGAGTCTCCACGCCCAGTATTGTTATGTGGTTACTGGGGATGAACCTGGGCCCTTGTGCTTGCAAGACAGGTGACAGAACCACTGAGCTATATCCCTGGCTTCATTTTTTAGGTTTATTGAGACAGGGTCTCGCTTTGTGGTTCAGGCTGGCCCGAAACTCAGCTTCCAACTCACATCACAGCAATCCTCCTGCCTCTGCCTCCTGAGTGCTGGGATTACAGGCGTGAGCCACCACGCCCAGCACTGTGGTAAGTGGTGCTGACTGCTGCTGGGCGTGAGTCTCCAGGCCTAGTATTGTTATGTGGTTACTGGGGATCGAACCGGCCCTTGGGCTTGCAAGACAGGCACCAGAACCACTGAGCTATATCCCCAGCCCTATAAAAATAAATTTTGTTTTTAAAGAAATTTATCTCTTTAATAGTAAGGAGCAAGAAAGTACAACACAACAAAAATTTAGGAATAAAGCAATGTGTAAAAGTCCTATATTTATATACATTATGGATCATGTATAAAGTTTAACCTTCACAGAGGATCTACTAAAATCTAATAGTGAAAATTATTATAAGTTTAAGACATTGCTGTCTGCATTAAATTTGAGATGTTGGTGGGAAATGATGGTGTCTTACTTCTTACAAATCCTACAGTGACACATAAGGAATATGTCTCCTTGTTAAGACCATTTTGAATTTGTACTCTGTAGATTTGAAGAAATACCATAACCATGACCAACCACCCCTACCCATTATTGGTATGTACATGTTTGTGTTGGATATGTTTTACCTGTGGAAAATCACACACTACTATCTACTAAATGTAGTGGAATTTAAAAAATATTACCTTGGTGTGGGTGTAGCTTAGTAGTAGTTCACTTCCTTATCAAGAAGTAGGTCCTGGATTCCATCCCCACCACTGAAAATGAAACAAAAACTCTGGAACTGCTAATAGAGGTTTGACTTGCTGTGGCAGGTAGTTGTCTAACACAATCTCTGAAGGAATCTGACCATCGTAATCCTGACTAGAGATCCCTCTACACCACCCCCTCCCAGCATAGCTGCACCTGCAGACTCGTAGCACTACTCATAGTAACCACTACTCTCTGCACTTTCCCTAGTCTCATCCTTTGGCATTCATTACTGCTTGTGCTGTCTCAAGTTTGCTCTTGACAGGGAGCCACAGACCCCTCTCACTGAACTTTCCCCTCTCCATGACCCTGTAAAAGACCCCACGGCCTGTATGAGAGCAGCTGATCTGGTCTCTAGTGCCAAACTGGTCCCTCGCAGGATTGTTCTGCAATAAACTCGTCCTGTTTGGCTTGTGTACCTCTGTTTCTTCTTTTTCCTTTTCCTTAACATTTGGTAGGCTATACAGAGAAGAGTCAAGAGGACTACTCCGATATCCCCCACCTCTTCCTTTTGTGGTCTTAATGCTTTCCAGTGGGGCCACCATCTCAGCCTGCTCTTTTTTCCCATCTACCCTGCACTCAATACCAGATGCTTCATTACCCAGTGCAGGACTGGTAAGGTTGGCCCTACCTTCTCTCAGGTGCACTCAGTAAAGACAGGTCTAGCCCAGACCTCTGGAGGCCCCACAGGGCCAGACTCTACAGTGGACTCGCTCAGACACTGGAGTGGTGTGCTTGGCCACTGTCTCAGAAAAACTGATACTGGACACCAGCTTTTTCTGCACAGCTGGCAGGAACATCTATACTAGAAATGACAAAAGATAAGACAGAGCCACCTCCTTGAACAATTCTGACCTTGTTTGAAACAGTCACTATCATGGACTTCATGCTTTATGTTTTTCAAGTGTATACTCTTCAAAGATGCAAAACTGAAGAACATTTCTCCATACTAGTGACTACAAGGCTAAAGGTATTTATGGTGGTAAAATTTAAGCTCAAGCATGAAGCTTTCTCTTATTTTCCAGCTACTTGTGATAAAATGTACATGCCAACCCAGCATGAGACAATCAACAGTGATATGTTTATGTTATATGTATATGTTACAATAATTACATATGCTCAAACACTGTGCAATACAGGCCGTATCATATAAGATACATTTTTCTTAGATGGAACACTATTGAAGGATGGCAAATTTCAGATTATTTGATGATATCATTGTGATTGTAACACTGAAATGTGATCTTGTCTTCTCACTGAAGCTTTATAATTGTTATCTGCCAACATTCTGCAGAGATTCAACTTCTAAGACAACCATAATAGATAAGGAAATAGTAGTTCTCTAGTCATATTATATATTTGGCTTGATGTCTAGGCAAAATCATAAGATCAAACTGACTGCTCCTACTGCAATACTGATTTGACTAATATCCTGGATGTTCAACATCTGAGGTTTGCAGACCAAAGTTGAAACAATAACCAGACTAAGATGACAGCCAAAATTTTGGCTGTGGCCCTTTAAGGTTGATAAGGAGCCAGGCATGAGAGGACATTTTTATAGTATCCTACAACTTTTGTGAGTCCTTCGAATTCCTAAACAGTGAGATTGTCAATCAATGTATGGTATGTTAAAGGAAGGTCACTAGCCAGGCTTCCATAGAAGTCTTACAGGTAAAGCAAGACCATGACCCATCGTGACAGTTGACACTGACAAAGTTGCTAAGAAGCTCTGCACATGGTTCCAAAACTAATGCCTGTAGAACCTTGACTGAACTTGATAAATAGCAAGAAGTTAAATTTGATTAACACAAGCCTCACTTTGACTCAGTCTTTAACACCCAGTAGAAAAGCATAACCAAACCAAATTGAAGTAATGGTAATATACACTCAACACAAAAAGGGGGGCTCCAATCATTGACCTCTGCTAACAGTTTCCAATTACACACAGGTTTAGAAGTCACCTTCTAATTGTAGCAATTGCTACAGTTGCTTTTTCAGTCTGTTAAGAACAGTGTCTGGACGTGACTCCTTCTCTAATCTGTCTTTCCATTCTGATGCTCATGCTTTGGTCGTATGTGCTTTAATCTCTTGGTAAAGTCTGTTATTCTCACCTAGAGATTGCCAGACTCCCAGTGATCATGCACATGGAACCAGTAGTGAAGGTGCCTGGGATCCCTTTTCCCCAGGCAGTCTGCCCAAGGGGCACATGCACCGTGCTTCACTAAACATGGACTTTTATCCCCGATACTCATGATAATATAGCAGGACATAGACACAGAGCTTCAGGCAGTACAACATATGTCTCAGGACCCTCCTCTGGAGTTCCCAGGACTTGTGGATTCTTCTCTGTATGGTGCCTGTCCTCCTCTTTATACCCTGATTGCTTGTTGCAAGCCTGATCAATCTGTTGCAAAGATTTATCACCAACAGGACTGTGGCCGTTTCACAGGCAGTAGCCAAAGACCACGACAATATGACTCTTCTTCAGTCCAGCTGAAGGCACAACAATCCTTGCCCCTAATCAGCATCAAGTAGTTAAAAAGAGATACACTGTCCATTTTCCTTATCTAACCATAAAGTCAGAATGAAGGAATTCAACTGCCATCATCCTGATCGGAGGCCTTCCAAACTGGACCCTCCCAGCACAGCTGCACCAAGAACTCAATGCTATCAGGCCAGGGACGGAGAGTAGCCGCTACCCCTGTGCTTTCCCAGGCCTCGTCCTTGGGGTCCCATTAGTGCTGTGCTGTCTCAAGCCTTGTTCTTGGCAGGAAGCCACAACCCCCCTCAACAAACTCCTTCTCCTTGTGACCCTAAAAAATTTCCACAGCCCATGAGGGCAGCTGATCTAGTCTCTGGTGCCAGAGCCGTCCCTCCTGGGTTTGTTCTGCAATAAACTTCTCCTGCTGAGCTCATACCTCCTCCATTTCTTCTTTCCCTTTTTCTTAACAATCTCCCCTATAAAGTCCTTGGCAATAGAAGCAAATATCCTTGTTTCACTGAACTGCATCTCAGGCATATTAAGCAATCGTTGTGATATAACTGAATCCAAGGCTGTCATAGGTGCCCTGACACATGGTCCTGACCCAAGGAACCCTTTTCCCAGGATCTGAGACTGCCAAGAAGATTCTAGAACACAAGATAATTTCTAAAAAGTGAAGATTTATTCATCTTGTCACTTTACTCGGAATTTGACTGAGGAATAACTGTGGGGGCATGGATTTTTTTATGTAACCCTTCCTCTTCCGTAGTTGGATTTACCTTTACTGGGTTTAGGAGCTGTGGTCTGGAACATAATTATATCTGATCTAAAGAACGTAGATATGGTTGTTCCAGGATATATTCCAGGGAATGACACAGGTTTCTCCAATAGGAGTTGAAGGACCTTAATCAAACACCCATTTATAGTCTAGAATCTGAGTGTTTCCATAAACTTTTTCTTTTTGGTGTGTTTGACTATTTTCAATATATGTTAACCAGAGCAAAACATTTTGGTGTTGAGAGGGAAGCAATTTCCTCTATTAAATTACATTTAAATGCTGAAATGGTTGTGGCCTGCAAATAAATTAACAGCAAGTCAGGAGTGGTAGCTCATACTTGTACTCCAACTTACTCTGGAGGCTGAGGTAGGAGGACTTCCAGTTTGAAGACACTATGGGCAGTTCGGGCAGACTCAGTTTCAAAATAGAAAGGGGTGGATGTGTGGCTTAGTGGTAGAGCACTTGCAAGAGATCTTGTGTTCAATCCTCAGTGTGTGGAGAGTGGAGTAGAGATTACTGACAATAAGTAAGTTAACACAAAAGACAACGTTTATTTTTACATACACGGGATAAAATTGAATATGGTAACTTGATAAATAGCTCCAGAGAAAGGTTTCTGTATCAATTGAACTAAGCATGTGAGTGAGTGCGTGCATGCATATGTGTGTGTGTGTGTGTGTGTGTGTTTGTGTGTAGGAGAGGATAAGGGCTTCAATGTGAAAGTATTGAGGACGCTGTTAGGCTGTCTGATGCTAATGGAACTAGATAGTTTCTCTTTTTCTGGCTGGAAACTTCCCCTGGGATGGTTTATGGCAGCTAAATTTGCACTTGTTAGGGTTAAAAGTCATTTTTCTTTCAATCAGTACATCCCCTCAGAGTCAAGAGAACTGTACTAATTTTTTTGAGATAAGGTCTCAAACTCACAACAATCCTACCAAGTGCTGGGATTACAGGTGTGAGCCACCATGCCCAGCATTGTGGTATGTGGTTACAGGGAACTGAACTTGGAACCTTGTATTTGCAAGGCAGACGCTGGAACCACTGTGCTAAATCCCAAGCCTAAGACAACTGTATTTTTTAAAGGAGGTTCTGTTTAAGTTTCTTTCTGTGGCTGCTGTCTGCTCACATATTTTAGTTTAAATAGTCTGCATGCGTAGCATTTTGTTGGCTTGATAATTCCTACGCCATCATCCTGAACTGATTTCTTCTTCTGTCACAGAGAGATGTTTGCCTTACAGATTTGCTCTAAGCACACCACTGAAGAGGAAGGACGGTGCCAGTGAATAGCATAATTTGTTTCCCTCTTTCTCTTTTTGCTCTAGCTATTAGCTAGATACTAGCTTTATACTCTAGCTATTAGCTTCAGTTACTGTATCAGTTACGGTTCACTAGGAGAACAGATTTAAATGGAAAAGGTTCTCTGTGCACTGGAGAGCTGGAGGGTCTAGTCAAGTGTCAAAGGTCGCGAGCTCAGTAAAGAGTCCCATGAAGAAGCTGAATTAGGAAGTTGAAGGGTCTCTGCAAGGAGCCTGGAGACAGATTTCCAAAGCCAATGGCAAAGACTGGGGTCCCTCGAGGAAAGAAAAGTCAGACTTCCTTTTTCTTCCCATTCTATTTTATCTAGGCTACAATTCTGCTCGTTGGTGCCACCCACACCTACAGCGAGTCTTCTGTCTTCATTAACTCAGTTATCCAGGCACTCCCAGAGCTATGCTAAACCAATCTATTAGGAGTTACTTATTCAAGTGAAAGCACAGCTAATATAATAATTCATCCCCTGTCAATTTGGCAAACAGACATATTTGCTTAAAACATACTTCCTTTCTGGATACAATAGCAAATTTGTAATTATACCCAATGTGATACAACTATCCTGCATACAAACTTAAGTGCACAAATTCCCTCCTTGGAATAGAAGATAAAGATTTTCTTTTGGTGGGGCTTACTCCTAACATTTCATAATTTAAATATTATAATACAAGGACTAAAAGGTATCTGTTTAATGTATGTGCATGTATGCACAAGCATGTTAATAACATACAGAACAATAACAGTCCTTGTTTCTGTAGCTGGTTACATGGATGCAGCTGGTATTTATAATGAACTTCTTCTACTACCCACTGTGTATTTCCTCAGCAAGTACCCCAACAGGTCTTGGTTCTTTCCCTGGAAGGTTGACCCATAGTTTTAGCCCTGAAGGTTCTGAGTCCTTTGGAATCCCGCCTGGATTGGATTGTTGTATTTTCCCATTGACTTTCATAATAGGGCATAGTAACACCCGAAGATGCCCTCAGGAATCTGCTGCACTCAAAGTATAGTCTTGCATTCCTCTACTGTACAGTAATGGTTCCATTTCTCCCTTGATAGTCTGAATTACTCATCTCTGCCAACACCACAACTCTGTTTTTAGCTTCTTTACTCAGAGGCATGAGGACTCCAAAATGACCATCATGCACCAGATGATGATGGGGTGGCAGAAGAAAAAGTTGGCTGGTATCCACAAAATGGGTTATTCTATGCACTTAGTTATTATGGTGCTCTTCTACCCAGGTCACCTTTTGGTGAGCATTTACATAAGGGCACACATACCTTTACATACTTCACCCATACGCAGAGGATCTAGCCACATATTTTTTTTTGAGACAGGGTCTCACTTTGTAGTTCAGGCTGGCCCTGAGCTCAGCCTCAAACTCACATCACAGCAATCCTCCTGCCTCTGCCTCCCGAGTGCTGAGATTACAGGCGTGAGCCACCACGCCTGGCACTGTGGTATGTGGTACTGGTTGCTGCTGGGCGTGAGTCTCCACACCCAGTATAGGTATGCGGTTACCGGGGATCAAATCTGGGCCCTTGTACTTGCAAGACGGGCGCCGGAACCACTGAGCTAAATCCCCAGCCCTCTATCCACATATTTTCACCCCAAATGTCTTTTCCACTAATTTTCCTGTCATGTTACTTCCGAGTCCCAAATAATTTATCCAGACCATTGGCTATAGCCCATAAATTAGTACACAGTCACATATGTAGGCATGTTTTCTTCCAGGAAAAATGTATGACCAGGTGCATTGCCCAAAGTTCTGTGTACAGTGAAGATTTTCCTTCACTATTTGTCCTTCAAGGATGTCCTGGGAAGGGGCTGTAATGTGGCAGCTGTCCACTCCTGTGTAATGCCTGCATACCATGCAGAATCACCTATAAAACAGGCCAGACTCTTCACTTCCTCTGTCAGCTGGGCGTACGATACACCCTAGCACGTCATCAGCACACACCAGGGGAACAGAAGGAAGTATAGCAGGAGGAACCATGGGCACTGGGCAACTTTTCATGTAATTTACTTGTGTCCTCTGGAGCTGCTCTGGCTTGTATGCCATGTACATTTAATGATGGACTGTTGCTGTGCATGTCCAACTTCATGACTTGGTGGATCAGACAATATCCAGCTCATGATGGACATCTCAGGGTAAATTGTAACCTGGTGTCCCATGATCAAATGTTCAGTTTTTATGAGGCTCAGTATCAGCCAGGAGCTATATTTTAAAGGGTGGGTTGTTGTCCACAAATGATGACAGAACCATATTTCGATATCCTAAAGAACTCCACTGTGATTCACTTATGCGTGTCTGCCAGAAACCCCAAACCACATCCCTATCTGACACTGATACCATCAGTACCACTGAATCTTCTAGATCATATGGCCCAAGTAGCAGAGTAGGTTGAACAGCAGAGCTTTTTCTTTTTCTGGGCCATATTCAAAATGAACAGCTTTCTGAATCACTCAGTAAATGGGACACAGTAAAACACTAAAGTGAGGTATGTGTTGTTTCCAAAATCCAAATAGGCCCATTAGATATTGTGCATATTTTTGGTTGTTTGGGAAGCCAGAGGCAACAATCTATCTTTCACCTTAGAAGAGATATCTCTGCATGTCCCACACCACTGGACACTCAGTAATTTCACAATTAGGTGGACCTTGAATTTTAGTTGGATTTATTTTCTACCCTCTGGCTCACAAATGCTTTACTAACAAATCCAGAGTGGTTGCTACCTCCTGCTCACTTCATCTAATCAGCGTAGTATCATCAGTGTAATGAGCCAGCATAATACATTGTGGATGAGGAAGACAATTAAGAGCCCTGTGGACTAAGTTGTAACACAAGGTGGCGAATTAATATAACCCTGAGGTAGAACAGTAAAGATGCATTCTTGGCTTTGCCCACTGAAATCAAATTGTTTCTGGTGGATATGGGCAGGTTTGCAGAAGAAGGAATTTGCCAAATTAATGGCTGAATACCGGATACCAACTCTGTTCATCTATTCAAGAAAGGAAAAATATCTGGTTCAGCAACTCTAATCACCACTTGATTGAGTTTATGATAATTCATGTCATTCCCCAAGACTTATCTGTCTTCTTCACAGGCCAAATAGGACAATTAAATGGGATTTATGTGAGAACCATCATCTTAGCATCTTTCAAGTCTTTGACAGTGGCAGTGATCTCTGCAATCCGTCCAAGGGTGTGATACTGGTTTGGGTTTGTTATTTTTTTCAGATAAAGTCCACTTTAATGGCTTCCCTTTGGCCTTTCTAATCACAATAGCCCTCATACTACATACTTCCTTCTCTGCCAGAAATATTCAAACATGTCACATACAGAGGTATTAAACTGCTTGTATTTCGCAAGGGCTGAACCAGTGTGAGAATTTTGCCAAGTACAAAGTGTATCTGTCCCAATTATGTATTGTAGAACTTGAAAAATAACTACAAGATGGATTTGGAAACCTAGTAGTTCCAATGTGAATTAGGCTTTTGCTCAAACTCCACTGATTACTTCACCTCCCTAGGTTCATACTCTTATTGGAAGGTTACAGTGACATTTTAGACCTCTTAGATTCAACATTAATTCGATGTGCAGTGGTCCCCAAAATGTCTGATCATTTCCCTGCCCTCAGTGTAGAGTTACCTTGGTAAAAGGCCTTAGTGCTCTTCGGGGAAGAATGGGAGAAAGATTGCATAAACTTTTGGTAGTGTACCAGAGTCCTTCCTCAAGGGGACTCAGCCTCCCCTTCATTCAAGGAATTCTGGGTCTATGAACTGCCTCAAACCTGGGAATTGGTCAAAGGACCATGATTTTCCTTCACCACAATTTGAGGAAGGTTTCTGTTTGTTTTCCCTTAAAATGTGAAATTATATAAATCTGGTAAAAAAATTTATTAGGCTTTCCATTTCACTTTTGGCAATGCCAGGTCTAGTTAGCCAATGCCATAGGTCTACACTTGTCAGACCATTCTCATTATTGCTCTGCTCCTTCTGCCCATTAGGGAAAGTATGAACACTTTTTCTTTGGTGGTTGAGTGTTGCCGCTTGACTTATGGAAACTTAGGGTCCAGTTACACTTATGTTTTCCAAATTGAATGACTGGAGTCCCCACCATAAGTTCTGGCATGCAGAGAAGAGCAATATAGGGCTCTTTAGGGATGCTGGTGATATCCACATGAATTTGTTTAAGGTATTAGTGAAGGGTACTATGTCAGTTCCTTTTCTCATTGCTGGGACAAAACATCCAACATCCAAAGTTAAAGGAGGAAAAATTTATTTAACTCAATTGGTAGAAGTCTCAGTTAACAGTTGGGTGGCTCCAAGGCAGGATGGATGGCAAACAGGCATCAGAGAGGAGAAACAATTCATGGTGGGCAGAAGGAAGAAAAGAAAGCAAGAGCTAATAACAGCTCCTTTCTTTCCCTTTTATCTTCTATCTAGGCTACCAAGATTAGGGTGATTCCAAACCAATCGCCCTAATTCACATTGATTTAATAACCACGCACTCTTACTCCTAGCACCACACACTCTAGATTCATCCCCCTCTGAGAAAGCCCCACCTGTGACTGCACGAGGCTTTAGGGAGAACATCTAAACACAGTTCATAACAGGTACATATTCTGGACCATTCCAGTGTGGAGAATTAGGTTCATCATGACAAACCCACTTCAGTATTCCCATTTCCCCAAGCCTTTGAATCTCCTCATCAACAGTAAACTGAGAAAAATCAGACATATCTAACTCACAATGGGCCATCTTTTGATCCATACTCTTGCCATTCACCCAAATAAACTAACACTTTTCAACTCCTCGAGCTGCCACATTCAATTCAGAATCTTACTAATAGGCTCTACTCAACAAATTCAGATGCTTTTGCCACCATTATCCCATGCCTTTAAAATTCATTTCCATACTTGTTCATCAATCCTCTGCTTATAAGAGTTACAAAACTTAAGAAATTCTGTGGGAGCATAGGTAACCTCCTCATGGGTCATGTTGTGTATACCTCACATTTAGGAGACTTCTGGGAGTTGAGCCTGGTTATAGGCCTACAGGCAAAAATGTGTGGTGAGGTTCAGTCGTAGGGAATTTCAGCATTATCATGCTTGCTAACTTTATCAAGCAACATGGGATTAGTTTTCTCAGTTACTGGAAGTGGGTAGAGAAATCTTTTCCTCTGGCAGAATAATTTCCTTACTACTTAGGAGTTGAACTTCCCCAGCTTTGTCAGGATCCTTCCAAACACCTCCATTCCAATTTATGGGATCCCTTTGTTTTTCAACCAGCACTTCATTTCTACTTTGGATACCTTCAAGGCTGAGAGTTGAATTTATGTATTAGGTATTTCAACCAAATGAACTATGGAGGTTTGTGCTTAGGGTTTGGGCAATCTCATCCCTGTAGCTAAGGAAGAGAAGAATCTTTCTCCAAACACACATAGAAACTTTTTTTGAATGTTTGGAGGTGGGAGTTTAAAGCTTTGAGTTCCTTACTTTCCTTTATTAGTGTTCACACTTAGAAGACTTCATATTTCTGTACATGTTTTGAACTCATGATTTTCCTTTATTAGTTTATTCAGAGATGCTAAGAGCAACCAGCCAGCAAAATCATACTTCTTTCTCTGCCAGAAGTATTCAAACATGTCACATATAGAGTTATTAAACTGCTTGCATCTCACAAGTGGCAATTAGGATAATCAAGTGGGTATACTTTGTATATTTCTTGAAACACTTTGTCATGGACTATCAGTACTCTGTTCGTCATCAGAAGGAAAGACTATGGGAACTATAGGTCTCATCATGTTACAGAGCCAACTCCAGGAACCACTAAAATCATTAAAGAAATTTTCCCTTATGATTCTGTTTCTGTAAAGGCCCTCCTGGTACCAAAGTATGTATGTATTAGGGTTCACTAGGGGAACAAATAGGCTTAAAATTTATAAGACAGGCTTACAATGGCCACTTGCAGAGTCTACTATGGAAGAATGCAAAAAGGGTCATCTGTGAACTGCAGATCCTGAAGAGCCAGTCAAAAGTCAAAGATCTGGAGCTTCCTGCAGATGCCTGGGCAAGTTTACATTAGGCAGCCAAAGAGTCTGCCCTGGGGGCCCAGAGATGACATACAAAGTCTTTGGCAGAGACTGGAGTTCCTTCAAAGAAGCATATATGTGATTTCTTTTTCTTTCTCTTTTCATTTCATCCAGGCTACAAACCTATTGGTTGGTGCTGCTGACACCTAGCATGGATCTTCCTTCTTCAGTAATTCAGTCACCTAGACATGCCCAGAACTATGCTAAACTAACTCTCTAAGTGTTTCTTATCTAAGTTGACACCACGGTTAACTGTCACAATTAACCACTCTTGATTCATTATTCTTTGGGCTAAATCTTGTCTTCAATTACACCTGCCTCAGGTTTTCTTTGTTGAATGAATCCCGTATGAAAACAGAAAAGATTCTTTTCTAGGCAAAAGTGAAGTTCAGAGTCATAGCTTCCATTTGGAAAACATTTCCTTATTACAGGGATGCTCTCCATTTACCACAGCTCACTGCATTCAACCCTAAGGCATTTGCTGTGCTGCAGTGAGCCTGGCTCCTTGCCATCCCTTGCTTTCTACCTTTCCCACAGATCATCTGCTCACTCTTACCTCTCCCTCCTACCGTCCACAGCAGCCTCTCATCCCCGGGCTCATCTCCTCCCACAGACTTCTGCCTAAGGGGGACAATCTCCATCTCTCCCTCAGGCTGCTCTCTCTACTCTCACTCCCAGAAAGCAGAACACAGAGTGCTCCTCGCTCCTTGATAAGCTCACTCCTTGACTTCAGGAACAATCGCTGTGTGTTTTTCAGAATAATCAGAAGATAAATATGTTCCTACATTTTTCTGGCAGCTCTTGATATTATATATGCGGGCAGTAGGGTCTGGAAGACAAAGAGCTGCTGAAAGTATGAAAAGAAGGTGGATTGAGAACCAGGGAGAGTTGGATCACAGAGAAGGAAGGAAGGAGCCAGGGGAAATCACTTGGTAATAATAAAGTTGGGGACTTCTAACACTGGGTTCCATGTGGACTTTAGCATTCAAAAAACTTCGTTTAGGATCCTGGCCTTATGACACTGAGCAGTGTTGCCTAAATTCTATGGACCCTAATCTCCTCTATAGAAAAGCTATCTATAGAAATCTCATCTGTAGAATTAAAAGAGAAATTATATGTAAAGTTGCTTGTATAATATTCCTCACTAATTTACTAGTGTTGTGACTCTTAATTTCATTTAAAATATTTCAGAACGTTATTCTGTGATCTCAATAGTTGATTACAGAGTTATGTTTCATCTCAATTATGTTTTTATTTCAAACAGCAAAAACATGTCAAGCCAAAAAAATACAAATTGTGCAAAGCTAAAGTAAAAACCATAGGAGAGACACACAAATGATTGATACCAAAGGAATACAGCAGTAAATCATCATATGAACTGAAATATGCTAGGTGCTGAGCATTGCCAAAGATAATGAGTCAGATAGTTTGGGGCTTAGGATTTGCTCAGTGGTTCCGGCATCTGCCTTGCAAGCCCGAGGTCCTGGAGTTTGATTCCCAGTAACCACATACCAGTGCCGGGCGTGGTGGCTCACACCTGTAATCCCAGCATTTGGGAGGCAGAGGCAGGAGGATTGTTTCAAATTTGAGTTTGAGGCTGGCCTGGGCTACAAACAGGGACCCTGTCTCAAAAAACAAAAAAAGAAAGAATTTGTTTGGTAGTTGGTACACAAAAACTACAGCACATAGTGCCTACAATAGTAGTATTTTTATACTATGTGCATACTGGGTAAGTGTTTTTACCATTAGTGATTGTATACACAAAAATAATTCAAAATTTAGTGGTGCTTGACAAAATTTGAACATGAAACTGCTGGAAGGATTAACAAAGACCAATGAAATATGGTCCTTGCACTCAAGGGTCTCATAATATAATGGGGAAACAAATACACTCATTAGCAAATATTTATTGAATGAATATAACATGTTGGGAATTGTTCTAGAATCAGTACCACATGGTTTGCTAGCGGGAGAGAAAGTTCTGAATTCAGGGTCCCGTGACTGCAGCCTATGTTTCCATTTATAACCAGCAAAACATTTCTCAAGGCCCCTTTACCTTCACTTCTTAAAATCTGCTGAAGCTTCTAGAGAAAGTTTCTCTGGTGCGTTCCCGCAGGGGAGCCTGACGTGAAAGCTGAGTCCAGCTATGAGTAGCTGGAGGATCCAAGCCAGGCTTTTTGCCCCTTCTTTTCCCGGCACCAGCTGTTCTGAGGAGGTGTTCTCTTAAGATTGAATGTCACTGCCATGGCAGAGAGATAGGGGCAACTGCAGCTTTGCAGCAGCGGCCCCTCATACTTTGTAAAATACCTGTCTCTTACAAAGACAAAAAACAAAAGCCAAACTGTGAATCTCACTTTTCCAGGTTCTCTCTCTCTCTCTCTCTCTCTCTCTCTCATTCTCTCTCTACCCCCCGCCATCCCGGATCAAACTTTCATGTATGTTGGGCTAGTTCTTTAACACTGAGCTAGCATTCTAGTCCTCTCTGATCCTCCGTGGCACTCAGAAGTCAGGCACACCTGGTCTGTTAGTTTACACACACCTTATTTGACTGAGAATGCTCTCGTCTTTCTGGCCTTGGCTAGTTATGCTGTATGTCTGGATTTTCTAGGTGTGAATCGCTAGGGAACCAGATGATTGCCTTAGTGGGAAACGTACACGTCAGTACATATAACATACATAAGTTGTTGCCATAATGAATTAAAAAAAAGGATCTGCTTTAGTGTCAAACATGTATTCGTGTGTGTCCCAGCTTCACCACTCATAATTCTAATGATTTAAATTCTCAGTGTCATTGGTGTCAAACAAAAACCTCATTGTGGAACTATATATTATAAATTTGTATGACAAAAGATATCACCAAGAAAAGTTATAATTTTTCTGTGATTCTCCCCCAATAGATTCTAAAAAATTTAAGGACAGGATCTCTGTCACTATCACTGTGTTCTCCTCACCCAACACTGCATCTAAAACACCAAATACACTTTCATTCTTAGATATAATCTTCCCATTTGAAAAATGATGTGATTCCACTTGGCAGTTATGGCAAAACTTTTATTCAGTAGTTGTACACAAGAAACTTCCTGTATTGTCACTTGTGGCTTGGTTATTTTCATGTAAGCATTTGATATGTATGTGGGAAAATGTGGACTGATTTGGTCCCTTTACCTCTTACACCAGGCTGGTGATATATACATCATAAATGTAATGTATAATAAAGGCAATACAACAACACCAGTATCCAAAAGAACCATCCTGGAAAAGATTGTGCAGGTACAGATCTTATCAAAAAGGTTATATGGAATCATAGATACAAAAATGCTCTTCAAAATAGATTATCCTCTTTCATGTGAAACTGAATGTATGCTGATGCAATTGGAGCTTCAAATTCTTAAGTAGCTTTTCTTTGATTACACAACTATTAACTGATGGTGAAGGAATCCAGCTGCCACTATTCTGGGATTAACAGAGATCACATTAAAACCACCCTCCTTGGGGCTGGGGATTTAGCACAAGTGGTACTACATCTATCTTGGAAGCAAAGGAAATAAATCTTAAGTCTGAGTAAGTTGTCCGTAGTTCCCAATGCTTAGTATCTCTGCTAAATCAAAGCTGCTATCATTCATATCCATCCTTTGCTCCCTAACCTTCACCCCTTCCTGCTGTGAATATCCCCACACAGTACACTTCTCAGTCCTTGACCTTAAAGATGCTTTCTTCACAACCCCCTTAGACCACTCCATTCACAATTTGTTTGCATTCACTTAGACTGATTCCAATTCTAACTTCACACAGCAATTGCCCTGGAAAGTTCTGCCATAAGGGTTCTGTGACACTCCTTCTTTGGACAGGAACTTTGAAAAGACCTCTTTGAATCTGACAAAATTCTAGTGTCCTCCCACAGTATGTTAATGACCTTCTCCTCTGTAGCACTGCAAATGACATATCCAGCAGATCCTTCTTAATTTTCTGGCAGACAAGGATTATAAGGTCACTAAACACAAGGCCCAACTGTGTCCCCACTAGTAACTTACCTAGGACTCTGTATCACTTCCACCACCCAAAAAATCCAAGTGTACAGAAAGAAAACCACACAAAAAGAAGTTTCTACTTACCTGTTTATTATTACTATAGTTAATCTGTTGCAGAGATTTCTCAAGAACAAGATTGTGGACATTTCATAGGTAGTTGATAAAGACCACATCAGCACAGGGCTCCTTCTTCAGTCCAGACAAAATCCTGACCACCACCCCCTAATCGGTAGGAAGTAGCTAGGGAAGAGACGCACTGCCAGTTTTCCTGATCTAACCACAGGGGCTGGAATGAAGGAATCCTACCACCGCCATTCTGAGAGGAGCAGGCATCACATTAACGCTCCCTGTGCTGTGCGTGTGCACCTGCTGGCAGTGGATTGGCTTGGGTTGATAGGCCCAGTAATCACAGCTGCAATGCATAACTTCCATCATTTTTCAGCCCTGTGCCTGACAAGCAACGGAGTGCAGTGATCACAGCTATAGCCTATAACCCCCATCATTATTCAGCCCTGCATTTGACAAGGAGCCACGACTCCCTGTGCATCCTCCAACCTTGTCCCTAACAGATGGCCATGACTCCTTTTTGCTGAATTCACTCTTCATGCCTGTGACCCTATAAAAAACCCCAATGTTGAGTAGGATCATGATATATATATATATATTTCACAATACAAGTTTAAAAAAAGATTAAAACATTGAAAAAAAATCCTATATCCTTTGCGAGATTAGGTGGTCTGGTCTCTAGATCCAGAGAGGTACCTGTGAGCTTTGTTCTGATGTAACCCTGTCTGTGAGTTCATATCTCTGTTTCTTTTCTTTTTCTTCTTCCTTCCTTCCTTCCTTTCTTTCTCGCTCTCTCTTTCTTTCTTTTTTTCTTCCTTTCTTTTGAGACAGGGTCTTGTTGTGTGTAGTTCAGGCTGGCCTTGAACTCACAATGTAGCCTAGTCTGGCCTTGAATTCCTAGTAGTCCTCCGGCCTCACCTTCCCGAGTGCTAGGATTACAGGCGTGAGCCACAACACTTGGCTCTATTCTTCTTTCCTAACAGATGAGATTGTGATTAGAATGCAGATATTCACTGAGATAAACTCAAGTTAGATACTTTTTTCATGGCTGATACAAAAAGCATTTCACCCAAAAGGAGGAAAGTTTTATTTCAGCTTACTGTTTGTAGAGGTTTCAGTCCACAGTTGGCCGCCTTCCAATGCAGGGTGGCATGGCAGAGAGAAATCTCAGGGGAGAAACAGTCCATGATAAAGCAGGCAAGAGATAATGAAGCAGCAGCAGCAGCATCCTTCTCTCCCTTTATATTCCATTCAGGCTATAAGCCTTTTCATAGGTACCACCCACCCACAAGGTGGGGCTTCCATCATCCACACCTAGAACTATGCTCATTCAAATCAGTGGACTAATTTAGTAGCACACATCCTTAATCCCAGTATCACATGCCCTATATCAAATTAGCTCCAAAAGCCCCACTTATGAATGCATGGGGTATTAAGGGTAGCTCTAGGTGTAAGCAATAACATCAAGACTGCTCCATGTATTATGTAGAAGAATAAAATAACACAGTAAAACACTTTGTAAGGAATGTAGTGTTTTCAAACAGTCAAGACCTTAACTAGATTGTAAATGTGTGATACTGAAAATGCCACAGAAAAACAATAACACTCAATGAAATGATTCTTTGGAGAAAAAATGGTAATAGTATTAATGTATGGGCTAGCCCCCCCCCAAATTGAATCTAAATCTTCATTTCACTCTACTCATGTATAAATGGTATTAATTCCAAGATGTTTTAAGAATAAAAGAAAATATAGTATTTGACATAAAGTTGTCCTGAACCAGTGTTAGATGAATTAAATTCTTTTCTTTCCTCTACCTGTAGGCATTATTAACAAGTAACTCCCTTAACCACAGATTAAATTTCTATTATAAAACCAAATTTTGTGATGGTTTTTGTTTCTCATTTCTTGATGAAACTGAAATATGGGTATTAAATTTCAAAGCATTTAGCAAATAATACTTGTGCAATGTTAGTGAAATACTTAATAATTATTATAAATCCAAGACACTGAAATGTCATGCACTTGGAAATTATTTTACTGTTTGCTTTTAAACCCAGGCCTTCTTTCTTAGTTATTCTATTAGGTGAATCTCAACATGGTTATGTCAAATTCTAAAAATAAAATTCCATTGATAATTTGATTGACACCATATTAAAATTATAAATTGTGACCCTTGAGTTCTAGAAATGAAAAATTTCTTTCCATTTTCCTCATGTTTTGTGAGGGAATCTTGTAATATAAGTACAAACTGGGGAGTTTATGACGCACTGTGGCAACTTTCCTATCACTCAACCTAAACTCTATCATCACTGATTGCAAAATTGCCCTCCCATTTATTATTCAAATATTCTCTCACAATTCTCAAGTTTTATCATTTTAAAATAATTTTTATGATCTTGATTTCTCAGAATCTCTTGTTATTTGGCCCTTTCCATTTCTAATTGCATGGATCTGTATGTTGGCTGTCATTGTATTCATAAAGTTGGCTAAAGATTTGTATATTTCATTTAACCTTACACAGAACCATTCTTGATTCATAGAATTACTGATTATATTGTTTTTTGTCTCTTTTTCATTAATTTCTGTTCTGATCTTTATAATTTCCTAATTAATACTACATTTGGATTTGAACATTTTTGTTTTTAAAAAACCTTGAGATTCATCATCAGGTTATTTATTTGAATTTGCTCTGTTTTCTGATGTGGAAATTTACTGCAATTAACTTCCCTCTGAAGCCTACTTTTATTGCATCC
Source organism: Petromus typicus (assembly GCA_004026965.1). NCBI lineage: Eukaryota > Metazoa > Chordata > Mammalia > Rodentia > Petromuridae > Petromus > Petromus typicus. The sequence goes on from PVIR01006012.1 coordinate 37,528, forward strand.
TTTAAGTTCTGGTATACCATACTAGTATTATCATTTGATTGTAGGAATATCTAATTTCTTCTTTCATTTCATCTGTGACACATGGGTTATTCAAGAAGGTATTACCCATTTTCTTTGTGTTTTTCTAGTTTTTTTGTGTTTTCTTTCATCATTGACTTGTAGTTTCATTGCACTAAATCTGATAATACACACAAGACAATTCTGATTTCTTTGCATTTGCTTAATCATGCTTTATGGGTTGGTATGTGGTCTATTTTGAAGAAAGTCCCACGTGCTGCTGAGAATGTGTATTCTGTTGCTGGGTGGAACACTGAGGATGTCTACTAAGTTCATTTGTTCAAATACATAGTTCAACACTGATATTTCTTTGTTGATTTTTTTTGTTTGGCTGATCTATTTGAGACAGTAGGGTACTGAAGTTCCTCTTTACAACTGAATTGGTGCTCATGTACTTTTTCATGACCATTAATGTTTGTTTTATGAAACTGTATGCACTATTATTTACTGCATACATATTTCTGGTTATTATTTCTTGCTAATGAATTGTTCCCTTAATCAAGACGTAGTCACCTTCTTTGTCTCTTACGATCAATCTCGACTTGAAATCCACTTTTTCTGCAATTTCAGTAGCTGCTTCTGCTTTTTTCCAGGTCTCTGTTCCATGGAGTATTGTTTTCCATTCTTTGCATTTCTGTCTATGGAGGATTAAATATGTTTATTATATGCAACATATGGTTGGACTTTGCTTCTTGACTCATTTTGCCAATGTTTCTTTTGATTGGTGAATTAAGACCATTCACAATGATCATTATAAGACATAGGTAATGACATCCTTGTCATTATATTGTTTTCCTTTCTTTCCATTCTATTTAGTTGCTTGTATTCCTCAGCAGATTTGTTTTATTGGAGGTTCTGGCATTGTTATCTTCATTGTCTCTTTATAGAATATCCTTTATACTTTTTTGGAGTGTTAGTTTGATGGTTTTAATTTCATTTAGGTGTTCATTGTGGAAGTACCTTATTTCTCTTATCAATTTTGAAAGGCAATTTTATGAGATATGTCAGTCTGGGTTGGAAGTTGTTTCCTTTTAGCTGTTCTCCTTCTATGTGTCATCTCAAAAGAGAGTTAAATCATAGTGATAGATACATACTCATGCTTACAGGAGCACAATTTATGATGGCTAAATCTTGGAAATAGCCCATATGCCCATCAACAAATGAATGGATAAAGAAAATGTGGTATTTGTACATAATTGAGTACTTCTGTGCCATAAAGAGGGGAAAATTTAAGACATTTCTAGGTAAATAGATATACCTTGTGACCATAATCTTAACTGAAGCAAACCAAATACACAAGTTTAAATATTCCATTTTTTCTCTTGTGTGAGAAGCCCCTGGTATAAATAAGCAAAATTGTGGATAGTTATTAAGAAATGGGGAATATTTTTTCAAATGGGGTTTTCATGGTCTGTATCTAGATGTTCCCCTAAAGTCTCATGCAATCATAGGTGAGGCTTTTGAGAGGCGGCTCGATCTAGAATACATGATGTTCAGTTTAAGTGTGTGTTGCGGGACTGAGGGTATGTAATTACTAAATTGGTCCACTGATTGGTTTGGAATAATTCTGGACATGGATAATTGGAAGGCTCATGCTAGGTGTGAGTGCAAAGGGTGTGTACCCCGGATAGAATATAAAAGAAGAAAGACAGCTGTTACCATTGCTTGCTGCCTCATATACTTTGCTGCTTCTGCCTGCCATAAACTGTTTCTCCTGTCTGGTGCTCCTCTACTCCACCCTGCCTTGCAGCCAGCCAAATATGAACTGAAACCTCCACAAACTGCGAGCTACAATCAGCCTTTCTTCCTTTAACTGTGGGTGTTGTGTATTTTGTCTCACCAGTGAGAAAAGTAACTGAGACAGAAGGGGAACAAGCGATGGGAAGGTGGAGGAGTTTAAAGAAAAATGAATTGAAGGAACATGAAAATACAGCTTTTGTAAATGAAGAGAGGAAGAAGGGTAGAAGGGACAGGAGTGCAAGGGGGCAAAAAAGACACGGGATGTATTATGTACACATACAGATCCTTCATGATGAATGCAATCATTATGTACTATAAAGATAGAAATAAATTGAGTGAAAAATGGAAAATGTAAACGAGGAGCAAAATGGGTGATAGATATTGGAAGTAGGAAGAAAATATTAAAATTAGAATGGGAACAAGTGAGGGAAGGTAGGGAGAAAGAAAAAAAAATAAAAGGAAAAATGGAAACAATTCTTTTTTATTTAAGGAGGAGAAATATGGTTGAAGGAAGAGGAGGTGAAAAATGAAAAAAGAAAAAGTCAATATTGTACACTTTTAAAATGAGAATAAATTTCAAATACTACACTAGTTGATTTTGTAATATTCTGAATCTTCACAAAAACCTTAAGAAAATTTTATTATCTGCATTTTAGAAATTAGGACATTGAACTTTTCATATTTTCTTTCAGTAGGTAGAAGATTATTATATTTACTCTTCTCCAACAATAAATTAACAATAAATTATAGGTTTACTATAAATATGTATCAATAAAAATAAATAAATTGCATAAATAAAAATATACAAACAAAATAGTTCCTGTCAAGAATGTCATTATCTCTTCCACAGTGGTTTATGTGTGGACTTTTCTTATACATATAACAGCTATTGACATGTAAAATAATTATCACATATTTAATTCTTTTTAAAAATTGCTTATATAGCAGAAATGTTATATGCAATGTCTTATATGAATTTGCTACTGTCTTTGAAAATAATTTTTCTTTCTTTCCCAAAAGTTATGGACAAACCTTATTTCTCTTTAACATCTATTTACAGTGCAGAGAATATCTAAAGCAATATTAAGTAATAGTAGAGACAATGTTATATTGGTCTTGGTTATAGTTTTAATTGACTTTCCTCTCGTTGTATAAAATGATTTTATTTTATTTATTTATTTATTTTGAGGCAGGGTCTCGCTTTGTAGTTCAGGCTCGTCCTGAACTCAGCAATCCTCCTGCCTCTGCCTCCCGAGTGCTGGGATTACAGGCGTGAGCCACCATGCCGAGCACTGTGGTGTGTGGCTCTGATTGCTGCTGGGGTGAGTCTCCACACCTGGCTGTGTTGTATGTGGTTACCAGGGATTGAACCTAGGCCCTTGCGCTTGCAAGGCATGTGCCAGAACCACTGAGCTAAATCCCCGGCCCTCTGAAATAATTTTAAAGAACTCAAAAAACAAACCCCAAGATTTAAGACTTAATTAAAAAATGGCCATGTGCGATGAATAGACACTTCTCAGATGAATAAATAAATATATGAAAAACATATTCAACATTGCTGGCCATTTGAGAAATGCAAATTAAAACAACACTGAGAGTCCATATCACTCCAGAAAGAATGACCACCATCAAAAATAAACCAGTAGCTTGTGCTGGTGAGGCTATGAAGAGAAAGGAACCCTTCTCCACTGGTGGTGGGACTGTAAGCTGACACAGTCACTATGGAGATCAATATGGAAATTCCTCAAAAAACTAGAAGTAGAAATTCCATTTGACCCAGATATTTCCCTTCTGGGTATCTTTCCAAAAGAGAAAGACATCATACTATGGTTATGTATTCATATCTACACTTATAGTGGTGCAATTCAGAGTACTTAAATCTTGGAAACAATCTCTATATCCATCAGCAGATAAATGAATAAAAATATGGAGAAATATTCTACCATGCAAAGGATAAACTTGAATAATTTGTAGGAAAATTGATGAACTTTAAGACCATAGTGTTTTGTGTGTGTGTGTGTGTGTGTGTGTGTGTGTATTAGGAAAAAAGTTGTAATCCAATGTGAATAACAATAACATATATATATATATATATATATATATATATTTTTTTTTTTTTTTTTAGGTTTTTGGAGACAGGGTCTCGCTTTGTGGTTCAGGCTGGCCCTGAGCTCAGCCTCAAACTCACATCACAATCCTCCTGCCTCTGCCTCCCGAGTGCTGGGATTACAGGCGTCCCGGCACTGTGGTATGTGGTACTGGTTGCTGCTGGGCGTGAGTCTCCACACCCAGTATTGTTATGTGGTTACCGGGGAATCGAACCCGGGGCCTTTGCGCTTGCGAGACAGGTGCCGGAACCACTGAGCTAACTCCCCGGCCCAACAATAACATATTTAAAAGGGTACCTTAACTTAGTACAATTGTTTGCATGTTTTCTATGTCTTTTCTCCTTTTACCTGGTTTTCAGTTTGTATGTACAATAATTAACTTTCTAAGATCTCAAAAGATAAATAAATGAATCTGATCCTGGAAAAATAAAAACAGAATGGAGGTAGGGGGTAAGGAAAGGCAATGGAAGTGTTCTATTCACACATACAGTGAATGTAATCATTATTTACTGTGAACATGTACAAATAAAAGTAAGAGCAAACAAAAATAATACTTTGGGGTCATTTTACAGGTAATACAATTTATTATTTTAAAACAGATTTTAAGAATAGATAATGATTGTTAACTGTCATTGGACTATATTAAATGATTCAACAATTTATATCTTCACAGTTCAAGGTTTTTACTTTTATTTTATTTGTACATGTTTGTAGTATGTAATAATAACATTCATTGTGGGAAGTTGGTATTTGTGCATAATATATCTTATTTATTTTTAATATATTCTCCCCCATCCTATTTTCTGCTTTGCCTTGTAATTTATTTTACATTTTGGGCTTTTACTTTAAGATAAATCATGCAATATTAAGTTTGTGTATCTGATTTATTTCAATTAACACAGTGGGTGTCAAGGTGCATTTATTTTCCTATGAATGACTTATATTTATCCTTCTAAATGACAGAGTAATACTTCATTGTATACATATCTCCTATTTTCTTTATTCCTTAGTTGATGGACATTAAGCTACTTCCAAGATTTGGCTATAATGAGTTGTGTTACTAAAAATAGATAGGCATGTATCACTGTAATATACTGTTGTTGACTCATTCAGGAAGATACCTAGAAAGGGAACGGCTCACTTAAATGGAACTTCTAATTTTAGGTTTGAGGCATTTCCATATGAATTTTCATAGTTGTATTAATTTATATTGCATTAATTTATATTCCCACCAACAACTAGAAGGGTTCCTTCCCCCCACAGTTTCACTAGCATGTGATATTGTTCTATTTACTGATACTAGCCATGTGGATTAAGATGAATCTGTGTTTTTAATTTGCATTTTTTGAATGTTGTAGAATATTTTGTGTGTGTTCATTCTTCATTTGCACTTGAGGATATATTCACTTCAGAAGACCATTTCTTGATTAGGCCCTTTATTGAGGGGCATTAAATATTTAGCAGTTCTTCATATAGTCTAGATACTAGTTCTCAGTCCGAGGGTGCAAATTTTTTCCTCAGACTATAGTTTGTCTGTGCACAGTGCAGTTTGTTTCCTTTGCTGTGAAAAAGTTGTTTTTGAACTTGATGTGGTCCTACTTGTTGATTCTTGTTGATTCTCTTGGGCAATTGCTGTGCAACACCTCCTATCTTTAAGAGTTATACCTATTTTACCTTCCAATGCATTTTCCGTTTTAATGTTTGCATCATTGATCCATTTTTATTGCATTTTATTACATGATGAGAAATATGAGTTTAGATTTAATCTTCTGCATGTAGATAACCAAGATTCTGAGTACCATTTATTACAGAGAATATTTCTCCTCCAGTGTATACTTTTGACCCTTTTATCAAAGATCAAATAGCTAAGTGTGCCTGGAAATCTTACTGCATCCTTTATTCTGTTCACTGATCCACAAGTCTGTTTTTGTGCTGTTTTTATCTGTGCATCTTTGTAATATAACTTGAAGTCCAGGATTGTGATTCCTCTTCCTTTGCATGTGTTGCCCCATAGTGCTTTTGGTATTCTGGGTCTGTTCTTACTCAACATCAATATTAGGATTGTTTTCTATAGTTCTGTGAGGACTGTTATTGGTATTTTTATTGGTATTGCATAAATATGTGTATCAATATTGCAAGTATGACTATTTGATATTATTTCCCTTTTGATTTCAGTAAAGAGTTTGAGAGGATTAGTGTTAGATCTTCTGAAAGTTGTTGTAGAATTTCGCAATGAATCCATCAGGACATGACCTTCACTTAATTGATAAATTTTTCAGTACTTCTTAAATTATATTGCTCTTTATTTGATTATTCAGGGATTTATATCTTACTGATTCTATTTTGGCAATTCACATTAGTTCAGGAACATACTCACTTTTTTGACTCTCCAATGTGTTGGTATTCAAGTTTGTGAAATAGCTGCAGATGATCTTCCTGATTTCAACAGTGTTCATTGTTTTACCTCCTTCACTGATAATTTCATTGATCCAGTGGTCTTCCATTTTTGTTTTTATTTTTGAAAAATTGTCTAAGAGTTTGTCTATTTCACTTATTCACTTTAAGACTAGCTTTTTGATTTTTTGATTCTTTGAATTTTTAAAGGCCTCAGTTTAATTTATTTCTACTCTGATCTGTATAATTTCCTTTGTACTAGTTTTGGATTGGGATTGTTCTTGTTTTTCCAGGACTTTGAAGTATATCATTAGGTTATTTATGTATCCTTGCTCTGTTTTTCTAGAGTGAAGATTTGCAACTCTAAACTTTCTCTTAGGACTACAGTCATTGTGTTGCATGAGTTCTGCTATGTGGTACTGGCATTACCATTTAAGACAGAAACTGTCTTATTTCTTCCTTGATTTCCTCTGTCTCTCAAGTGTACTGACTAATTTCTTGCATTTGCATAATTTCTTGACTTCTTTTGGCATTTATTTCTAATTGCTATGTTATGATCTAATAATATGTATGGTATAGTTTTGATTTTTTATTTACTTAAGCATCCTTTATTGCATAGTATGTGATTGATTTTGGAAAAGGATCATTATGCTTCTAAGAATAACATGTATACCACTGTGCAGAACACTCTGTAGAAATCTATTAAGTACACTTTACCCAAAGTTTGGTTCAATTCTGATATTTCTTTGTCACACGAGGGTATTGAGTTCCCCCAATATAACTGTGTTAATTGTTACTATAATTGTGCGTATGAGTATGTGTGTATCACTATGGTAAAATGTATTTGTCTTTTTCAGATAATATTCTTTTGAAGATACCAACAAAGAGAATGCTGGGTGAAATGGCACATCTAGTATTAAATTTTTGAGAAATTTCTGTAGTGTTTTCCAGAATGGTTGCATAAACTTAGATTCCCCCCAACAATGGAGAAGGTTTGGGATTGGGGGAGCACAGAAAGAGAGCTTTGAAACCTTAAACTTTATGATATGAGAAGGAGGACAAAGACATGATATTTGGGAGGAGAAGAATGTTTATAGAACTAGGTAAAGGTAAGAAGGAAAAACAGCAAGAAATAAAAGGTAAAAGGAAAAGAGGGAGAATAAACAAATTACATGAACAGTAACAATAAGTGAGGGGAAATTGAAGGGACAAAAGCAAAAAGGGAGAAGAGATAAAAATAAAGGGAAAAAGAAGTGAGTAAAAGATTCAAAAGGACAAAGCAAAAGGGCAAAAGAAAATTTCCCAAGCCTCAGGAAACTGGGGATGAAGAAACAGGAATACAATCTAAACAGGGAACAAAACAAAAACAATGCACACATTCATAAAAAGCAAAAACAGACAAACAGAAACAATAAAACAAAAGAACGAAAAGAAAATTTCTCTGTGTTTTAAAATACATGGATTTCTTCCGGCATCTACAATCTTGGAACAGTGTCCAAGAGACATCCCTGTTCACACTGCTAGATACTGAAGGCAGTCAGAGCCCAGATCCATGCTGTATGCCATCAGCAGCAGACCATAAGATTAGGGTAAGGGTTCTAGTTCGAATCCAGAGCAATTCAGGTTGAGCATGGCCCTTTGCTCTGAGGGAGGCCTTTGTCCTTTGCCTCAGAATCTTCTGGTGGCCTCTTGTCAGCCTGAGAGTAGCTCTGAAGATGACTATCTTTTTTTTTTTTTTTTTTTAGGTTTTTTGAGACAGGGTCTCACTTTGTGGTTCAGGCTGGCCCTGAGCTCAGCCTCAAACCCACATCACAATCCTCCTGCCTCTGCCTCCCGAGTGCTGGGATTACAGGCGTGAGCCACCACGCCCGGCACTGGTATGTGGTACTGGTTGCCGCTGGGGTGAGTCTCCACACCCAGTATTGTTATGTGGTTACCGGGGATTGAACCCGGACCCTTGCGCTTGCAAGACAGGTGCCGGAACCACTGAGCTATATCCCTGGCCCCTGAAGATGACTATCTTCAGAGACGTGGTTGTCCCTTGTTCAACCAGTGTGGGCACATAGCACTGAGAAAGCCCTGCAATGAAGTGAAGCCAACTGTGTCTGCTTTGAGCCCTGAGTTCTGCCAGTCCCTCCCTGGAGTGACATCAGATCGCTGTCTCTAGGGGATATGACAGAGACTTGTACCAGAGACATGCACTGGTAGCTGAAGTACACAGCATCTGCTGAGCCATTCCACTGCTTTCTTCCTCCCGAGGGCCTGTGAAGTCCTCTGCTTTTACTCTGTCTCTGTAAAATTGGTCTTCCTTTCTTGTGAGCCACAGCCAGGAGCCACAAAGAAAGTGTCTCTTCCTTTTCAACTCTTCTTTTTTCCTATTGCTTTTTGTCTGTTTAATTTCTCTCTAGGCTTCACTATTCCAGTCAGATCCTTCCTGATTCCTGAGGCTCTACCTCCCTCCTTCTTTTCTTCCCCAAGTTGTTATTTTTCCAATGTCTGGATTCTGAATCTCAGAGGGGCTGAGTTGTGCTTACCATTCCACCATTTGCCCAGAAAACCAAGTGCAATCTTTTAAAGGTTTGATTCAACTTGAGTATTTCTTTGTTGATACTTTATCTAGTTTATCGATCTGTTTGTGGCACTGGGCAAATTGAGTTCCCTCAGTATAAGACCATAAATATTTATCTGATCCTTTATAACCAGTACTATTTGTTTATGAAGTTCAGGGTGCCTGTGTTCTTTGCATATATGTTCATAACTGTTACATTTCCCTGTTGAACTGTTCTATTAACCAATATGTGGTGACCTTCTTTGCCTCTTCTTATAAGTTTTGGCTTGAAGTTCACTGTGTCTGAAAATAGGATAGCAATTCCTGCCTGTTTTTGGCATTCTTGAAGCTACTAATATTTTTTCTGTCCTTTAATTTTTAGTGTATAAGTATTTTTCTGGAATATATATATTATATATAACATACTGTTGGGTTTTGCTTTTGATCCATTCTGTCAGTTTATATCTTTACTAAGGAATTGAGTCCATTTACTTTGAGAGTTATCACTGAAAATTACTGATTAATTCATGTCATTGCATTATTATCCTGTTACTGATTCCTTTTGTCCTTTTCCTGACTGTCTTCGCACTGTTGAGCATCTTGGCACTGTTGGATTCATTGTCTCTTCCTATATATTCTCGAGAGTATTTTGGAATTCTGGCTTGGTGGTCATAATTTTCTAAAGTGTTTTTGTCATGTATTGACTTTACTTCTCCAAGAATTATGAAAGATGGTCTTGGAGGATGCACAAGTCTGAGTTGGAAGTTGTTTTCTTTTAGGGCATGGAAAACTTCATTCTAAGCTATTCTGTCCTTTAAGATTTGTGTTTAGAAGTCTTATATAATTCTAATGAGTTTATCTTTGTAAGTGTTCTGTCATTTTTCTCTGTTTTTATGATTTTTCTTTGCATTGAACTCATGGGATTTAGATTCATAAGATGACTCCTGGATAGGTTTTTATTTGAATGTGTGATCAATGACTATTTGAGGTTCTATATGCCTCATTTATATGTATGTTACATTCTGGAGAGATTTCTTTAAACAGGTTTTTTATGACATAGATGCTTTCTTTTGATTTTTCACTCATTTAACTGAAATTAGGTTATTCTTCCTGTGCCACCTAGCAGATGTTTTTGTCTTCGCTTGTTTTTAAGCAATCTCTGAATATATGGTCACTCTCTTTTATATTGCCTTACATTCTAGTTCTTACACTCTGTTTTCACATTGATCATTTCTGCTCCCTGTACTTTAAACAGATTTTTTTTTTAATCTATTGTATTTCTGTTTTGTATCTAATTCTTCAGACTTGAATTCTTTGTTAACATGGTCATTCATGTTTGGTATCATTTTGTTTAACTCAGCTAGCTTTTTATTAGTGTCTTCTGTAAACTCACTCATCATTTTTTATTAAGTCTATTAAATGTCTTTATTTTCCTTATACTCATGAAGCATCTTAATGGTCTGTTGTTTAATGTCATCTTTTTATTTTTACTTTGAATAATTCAGATATGTGGCACTGGATTTCCTCCCCAACTCCAGCCTCCCTTCCTGAAGGAGTCACTTCCAGGGTAAAACATCAGGCTGCTCTCATGGTGCATCATAGCCACGGCTTTCTCTGGAGGCCAGCACTGCCAGTGCAGGCTGATGTCTTCCCCGGCTGCTGAGCCTCTGAACTTACCCTGCATCAGCAGAGGCCGGGCCCCTCTCCGGAATCCAGGCTGAGCCTTCCACACTGTCTCATTCCTTGTTCTGCTTTGTATTTTTTCTCTCCAGCATCTATGAAATTTCTGGTCTTCCGGTCTTCTAATTAAATCTCTGTCCTCTAATTAAACCCCACTCTCTCTCTGTCTCTATTTCCAGAGATTCTCTTCTTTCCTTATCTTCACTAAATCATTGTCTTCTAGGTATCTTGACTCCAGGTCTTAGAGAGGTTGCACTTCATAGCTGCTTTCTACTGTTGTCTTTCCTCACCTGACAATTCAGCCTGCAAGTCCAGTTGAGAGGAAATATTTTCATTTATTAAAATCATCTCTTATTCTCTTTCATTTAGTAATTTTATGTATTCCTTTCATATTATCCTATATATTATATTTTTTGCTAGTGTCAGCAACTAATTATTCATGATACATTGGAAAACATCAATTTGGGAGCACTGTGTATAAGAATCACTTACTAAGCACTTTTTATATGATATTTGTTTTTATTATCAACTTTCTTTCTCTAGCTATCCAATCAATAGTTTATAAATTATGAGTAATTTGTTGAACCAGTATCATGACAGTTAATTTTGAGACCCCCCCATATATGCACCATTTATTATTCTTTTTCCTCAATATTTTCTTAGTTTTACTATTAAAATAATACCAGAGGATCTTAGTGACTTCATGATACTCTGAGTATCATAATACTCAAATTTTTTTTAAAAATTAAAAAGGGCTGGATGTCGTTCAGTGAGAAGGCCCTGGCTTCAATCTCCAGTACCAGAAAAATTATGCTTCTAAACAGAAAAATGAACTAAAATACATAAGGCAGAAATAATATATTGCATATTTGCCAATGTAAAATACATAAATATTCGCCCACTATGTATGATAGAAAAATTACTGAGCAGAAATATATGAATGTGCTAAAAATAATCGCTTGTCTTTTGGTAACTTTAATTGTTTCTGAGTGCTGGGGTTGGAACACAGGACCTTGTATATGCTAATTAAGCACGCTCCCATTGAGCCACATCTTGAGCCCTCCATTTCTTTTCTGTTTTTGTGCTACTTAGGCTTGAACTCAGGAACTTCACAATGAGTCACAGCCTCATTCTGTATTTTATTATGAATTAAGTTGTTAAGTTGCCGAGGCTACGTTTGAAATTGCCATTTTTCCTGGGATTATAAACATAAACCACCACACCCAGCTTCTAGCCCTCTATTTCTCAATATGTTTATGTCTCTGCAGCTTTACAAGTAAAGAATACTACTAAACAATACTAAAATCCAGACAAACAAAAGACATCTTTTGTGACCCAACAATGTGGGAGACTGAAAAAGAAAATAATGAACATGTAATTTTTTTGTACTATATGTATATATATATCAATCCTGCCATCAGATTATATATCTACTGACCTTTGTCTGAACCAGAATTGGACGAACTAAGGTTCATTCCAGACAGTTACAATGAGCCTCCATCAAGTTCCATCAAATGAAATCACAAGCTTTCATTTGTATTTTCACCCAGATAAAGCTGTGTGTGATGAGCAGCAAATGAAACCCAAATATCAGGGACAGGAATATGAAAAAATTTTTATTTCCCCATGTGACATCCAGCCCCATAAATGGGCTTAAGCTGTGTTAGTTTTTCTCAGAACATTGAAGGCATTAACTTGATATTTGTGATGGAGAAAACAGAAGATCTGGAAAAACATACATTGATTCAGAATTGTGCTTATTCACTTCTTAACTTTGGAGAACTGCCTTGCTGAGCTATATTTTTTTCATCTGTAAAATGGGAATAAATAATTATTGTAGCAATAATGTAATCAGAACCTAATGGTAAATCATGTTTATTAATATGATCCCTGATCATTCTTGGATAGAAAGAGGATATCAAGTAACACAAAGTGGGTATACTTGGCAAGAAAATAATTTCTATCCTACAAATAAATATGGGAGAGTCTACAAATTCAAATTCAAAAGGGACAATCCATCCAGTATGATAGTTTTTCATGAAAATATCTGTAAAAAAAATACCGGCATCTTCTTTTTGCATAACTGTTCCATTTCATAGTGGAAGTGGAAAGAATGACTATTAAGGATGATACTCTTCCTTCGGGAAAGTCAGAAGGTGGAGAAGTGGGCACAAGTGGAGGGATTTATCTTAGACTGAAGAGAGAACACCTATTCTACTACACTAGAGGAGAGAAAGAATGTGTGCTCTGATCAGTTTCAAAAATAGACTTATTCACATCTTCCTAAAGAGAGACTTAAGAGAACCCAAATAAAGGAAAAAATGAAGGTTAGACTTGAGAACCCACACATAGATTAACTAAGAGTTGGCACCTTCAGGACTCCAGGCATTTTAGTGTGATCTTTACTTGAATCACTAAGCTATACAGACACAGGAGTGACCAATAGGATTCCAGAATAAAACATGAAAATAAAACTTAACAAATATCTCAGTAGCTGCTTACCAGGATGTGACAAATTACCCTGTTAAAGCCAGGTGACACATCCCCTCTATACCCACCCACATCCCCCCCCACAAAAACACCTCAGAAAATTAAAATAGAATCCAGAACACTACGGTGTATCATTAAAATACAATTTAACCCAAAATATGTAAGACAAACACAACAGAAAAAAAAAATAAACAGAACAGAAACTGACTTTGAGTAGGTTCAAACGTTACACTTAGAAGGCAAAGCATTGTTTAGCATCTATCATAATATGTTGGAAGAACTGAGACAGCTATATTGAAATAAATAAGAGAATATGTGGTGATCATAAACACCTGGGTTTTCCAAGGAATTCATAATTTAAAAACATCAACGTAACTCACAATATTAACAAATTTAAGAAAAAATCTGATCCACTCACATAAGAGCAGAAAAAGCACTTGAGAAGCCCCAACATCTATTCCGCACAAATAGTTCCAAAAACTAGAAATGGAAGATGTAGTCTTTAATCTGATGAAGGGCATGCATAAAAACTTACAGTTAGTATCACATTTAATTTTGAAAACTGAACAATCCCCCCCACATACACAAAATTTAAAAAAATATATAAAAACCTATTCATACAACTTCTATTTTTTTCTTACAATTTCTATTCCACATTGTATTTTTGGTCCGAAGCAGTGTAATCAGGCACAAAAAAGAAATAAAATGCCCGTAGATTGGAAAAATAGAAGTGAAATTGTCTTTATTCATAGCTGACATGATAAAAACCTATTGGAACTAATAATAGCTAGGTAGGAAGCTTTTACAAAGTTAAGATACAAAAATCACTTGTATTCATGTATGTGCACAATAAAAATTAGACTTTGAAATTACAAATTCCATTTGCAAGACTATAAAAACTGAAGTGTCTAGGGATAAATACAACAAAATACATAAAAGGTTTGAACATGGAGACTATGAAATGTTGGGAAAATTAATGAACACTAAAATTAATGAAGAGATATTCTGGCTCACAAGTTTAAAGACTTCATGTTATTAAAATGTAGTTTATTCACAAATGGATTTGTAGATTTAAGGCTTACTTTGTAGACACTGACAAGCCAATACTGTAATTTGTAAGAAAATGCGAAGTACTTGGAATTGTCAAAACAACTCTAACATGAAAGAAAAAAACTGGAAGACTATCATACTCGACTTTTTAAAAAGCATTTTCTATGTTGACTGTCATCACAATGTGGATATAAAGTGTACCAATAAAATCAATTTTTTTTGGAGACAAGGTTTCATTTTGTAGTTCAGGTTGGTCCTGAGCTCATGATGTAGCCCAGGTGAGCCTTGAACTCAGCAATCCTCCTGCCTCTGCCTCCCTACTGCTGGGATTACAGGCATGAGCTACAACGTCTGGCATTTCTTTTTTCTATTTTCAAGCCAGGAAAACTCTTTTGTATGATAGTATTTTTTTAAATCAAAATCTATAGAAATGTAGAACACAAAAAGTAACCCTTAAAATAATCTAAAGACTTTAGTTAACAATAACATATTGATATTAGCTAATCAACTGTAACAAGTGTAACACACTAATGCAAGAACTTAATATAGAGTGAGGAGTATGTGAAAGCATATATGGGAATTCTCTGCACTCTCTGGTCATTTTTCTCTTGCAAAAAAACTGTTCTAGCATTCTGTGAATTTAAAAGAAACTTTAAAATAATCGGCTTCAATATAACATCTGTCTCTAAAATATTTGATGTAAGTCAAGTAAACTTTCATGCATTCTAAAAATTATGAACACCTAATATAATCTTGATATCACTTTGTCTGTTGCTAGATTTTTCCCAAATGGAAAATGAAAATAATGATAGGAAGTACTTCATAAATATGAGAAACAGTGTAGACCATTTCAATTAGCACCCTCTTCTCTGTTTTTAGTGTCCACTGTAGTTTTGCCATGGCTCCCCTCATGATAACCCATTTAAATTTAATTACTCAGTAATTATCTATTCATTTCTATGGCTATTCATTACTCTGAGAAGTCACTGGAAGATGCTACATAGCCCGTGTCACATGTGTCTTCAGAATTTGTCATAGAGCCTAAAACCTGGTATTCAGCAGGTGTTTAATAAAAATTGTATATACGTGGCTGACCCTTAATCTGAGAATCACTCCATAATACTTAGAAATTATTTTATAAGCAATTTTATGGGGAAATCAATGAAAATTAATGAATATAGTCAGTCATTGTATTCACATTATCTTCACTCAGTGAAAATTTTTGTCTTGATTATTCCTCTGAGTTTAGAAACTTCTAAGAGCAGTACATTCTGAACTTCATGAACAATTTCAATTTCATAATGTTCACAGGACAATCTGTTACCTCCTGATCCTCTAATATAACCTCACAGTTGGATTACCTTCGGTAATTCTCAGAAAATTTATCAAATAAAAAAAGGTTGATTTTATTTTGCAGTTCTGGTAGAGTGTAGGGCCTCTTGCATGCTAGGCAACTATTCTACCACTCGCTCTACCCTCGTCCCCCAAATAAGTGATGTTTAGTGTAGGTCCTCAAATAGTGTTTTCTTTTTGTTTTTTGTTAGTTTTTTTTTTTTTTGCTTGAGACATATCTAAACCCGTGTATCTTATAATTAAATTATTTTATTTTACACACTCAAGATATTTAATTAAGGAT
The DNA here is from genome assembly GCA_004026965.1 of Petromus typicus. Lineage (NCBI taxonomy): Eukaryota > Metazoa > Chordata > Mammalia > Rodentia > Petromuridae > Petromus > Petromus typicus. The sequence goes on from PVIR01006012.1 coordinate 53,231, forward strand.
TACATTGACAAGATCGGGGCTATGAACTCAAAGATGAAAGGAAGTATCATATAGAGGTGAGTACTTCCACATTAACATAGTAGAGACAACTGGCTTGTTATTTTATTTCTTGGGAACTCTGTGCTTTGCCCAGATTTATACTTTAGGGTCTACAGTTCCTTCCAAAGTTTTTTTTCACTGATGTGTTTACCTCTAACAAAATGGTAAAATCCATGATTTTGAAAGATCATATGTGATAGTTAACTGGGATGCCAACTTGAGTAAGAAACACCCAGATGATTGGATTAGCACTGTTCTAGGTTGTCTGACTGATGGACTTACTAAAAAGGGAAGACTCACCCTGGATGTAGATGGCACAGTGCACTGACTGACTTAAGAGAGAGGACTCAGCCTGGGTGTGAGTGATACACCATAGGCTTGTTAGCCTGACTGGAATAAAAAGGGAAAGAAGAAAGAATTCCCACCTCCATTTCTTCTGAGGAGGTCCAGACTTCACCATTGCCTTTGGATGTTCATCTCCAAGACTCCAGGGTGGAAACCCTTCAGCTTCTGATACAGACTTGCATAGGACTCTGCAGTGAGATCAAAGCCTTCAATTTTCTATTGCATCCTTCAGATCTCCAGCAGACAGCTTTCATTTGTTTGGTACCAGGGATCGAACCCAGGACCTTGCTCTTTCCAGGCAGATGAGGCACTATTGAGCTAAATCTCAGGCCCTAGACAGCTTTTTTTTTTTTTAGCTTCATATATATATATGTATGTATGTATGTATACACATACATACATATATTTTTTTCCCCACACCTCACTCTGCAGGCAGTCATTGCAAGCCTACCAAATATGTATAAAATCTGCTCCCCTAACACTAATTGACACACCATGCTTCATTAATCTTTGCATTTTCAGAATACAGATTTTTTTCTGGACTGGTTGCTGCTTTAATAAATTAAAGGAGACAGAAAATTAATATTTTCTAGAGACCAAAGAAAGGAACATATCTGAATTTCAACAGAGATTTCATATAATGGCTGTTACATTTATAGTGCTACTTGCATGGCTTTTTTTGTCTTACAAAAGACCGCAGACACTTAATGTAGACACTTAATGTGTTTGGAAATAAGTATATAGCTGTGAAATTATTAAAACATCTTCCTTATCAAGGCTATATACTTATTCATCACTTCAGAAATTTTCTTCCCACTCCCTTTGGTCTTTCCCTTTTATGATAAGTGCACTTAATATAAGATCTACCCTCTTAGCAAACTTATTTTTTTTTGAGTACTGGGAATTGAGCACAGGCTCTGTGTATGCAAGACAAGAACTCTACCACTTAAAAAATTAAAAGACTAATGTGTAAATACCGTATCTTTTCTCTGATATGAGAAACTGAAGATGAAAATGAGTTCTAAAATATATGATAGATATTGTGATATAGAAAATATTCAAAGGGAAAAGGGGGTGGGGTAAAAAAGGAAGAAAAGCTTATGTATATAGGGGTCGGGGAGTTGTAAGGTGGGCAGGGGAATGGCAAAAAATAAGAATTAAGTTGTGCCATATACTGTTACAAATTCTCAATGTTGATTGTGATCATGATGTGTATATAAAATGTACCAATAAAATCAATAAAAAATTAAAAGATTCATATCACAGCAACATATGTGCAGCTCAGTTTGTGATAGCTAAATCTTGGAAACAACCCAAATGTCCATCAGTTAGAGACTGGATAAAGAAATGTTTTTTCTTTTTAACAAAATAGTGTATTATTCTGTCATAAAGAATGATAAATTTGAGTTATTTATACTGAAATAGATATACCTTGGGGACATATTCATAAGTGAAATACACAGGTCATAGATGTGTAAATACTATATCTTTTCTCTGGTATGAGAAACTGAAGATGTAGATGAGATCTAAAATGTATGATAGATATTGGGAAATAGAAAATATTCAAAGGGAAAAGGAGGGTAGGTGTAAAGTAAAGAAAGGAAAGAAAAAGTTTGATGGTAAAAAACAAAATAAAAGTTATGTATATATGGGGCAAGGTGGGCAAGGGAAAATTATGAATTAAATAGTGTCATATACAAGTGCAAATTCTCAATGTCAGTTGTGATTGTGGTGTATACCAAATGTACCAATAAAATTATTTTAAAATATTTCACACACAAAAAAAAGAACTCTACCACTGAGCTACTCCCTGGATTGCCTTTGACAAACTTTTAAGCATTCAAGACAGTATTGTCAACCCTAGCTTTGTATTGTACAGTAGACTTCTTCTGGATCTTATTCACTAAATTTTGTGTAGCTTAAACTTTGTGCCTTTTGTCAAATATGTCCTCACTTCTCTCTTCTCTCACCCTCTGGCTAATACCATTCTACTTTCTGCTTCTGTGTCTGTCAATTTTAGATTCCACATGTATGTGAGATCATGCAGTATTTGTCTTTCGGTGTCTGATTTATTTCACTTAACATAATGTCCTCCAGGTCCATCTATATTGTCATAAAACTAGAATTTCCTTCTATAAATGGACACAATCTACTTCCGTATCTTGGCCTTTGTAAGTAATTGTGCAATTAACATAGGAAGACAGATATCTGTTTGAGATTCAGATTGCATTTTTTTTTTTTTTTTGAGACAGGGTCTCGCTTTGTGGTTCAGGCTGGCCCTGAGCTTACTATGTAGCCCAGGTGAGCCTTGAACTCACAGCAATCCTCCTGCCTCTGCCTCCCGAGTGCTGGGATTACAGGCCTGAGCCACCACGCCCGGCACTGTGGTATGTGGTACTGATTGCTGCTGGGGTGAGTCTCCACACCCAATACTGTATGTGGTTACCGGGGATTGAACCCGGGCCCTTGCGCTTGCAAGACAGGCGCCGGAACCACTGAGCTAAGTCCCCGGCCCTGCACTTCTTTTGTATACATATACTCAGATGTAGGATTTCCAGATCAAATGGTAATTCTATTTTTTATCCTTTTGCGAGATCTCCGGTTTGGTTTCCATGGTGGTCGTGCCAGTTTACATTCACGGTGATGGTTTAAGAGTTGCTCTTTCCTACACATGCCCACCAAAATTCCTTGAGCTTTGTTTTTTGGATAATAATCATGGTAATGGATGTGAAGTGAAAAATAACTGTGATTTTGACTTGCATTTCCCTGATGACCCACGATGTTGAACACTTTTAATCTACCTGTTGACCATTATTGTTTCTTCTTTGGAAGATCCTTTGCTCATTTGTAGTTGGACTATTTTTCTTTCAATTCAGTTATAGGAGCTTCTTTTTCTATTTTGGATGGAAACGCCTCATGAAACATAAGGATTGCAAATATTTTTTTTCCTGTTCTGCAGGTTGCTTTTTCATTTTGTTATGCTTCCTTTGCTGTGTAAAAGCTTTTCAGTTTGATACAATATTACTTGCTATTTTTATTTTCACTGCCTGTGTTTTTGATGCTTTATTCCAAAAATCATTGCCCTATTGACTGTCTAGAAGGTTTCCTTTGCTTTCTTCTAATAATTTCAGGTTTTATATTTAAACTCATTTCCAAAACTGGCTATGATGTAAGACAAGGTTCGTGGTATGAGAAAAAGATCTAAATTTCATTTTTTACTTATAGGTACCCAATTCTCCTCAATGCCATTTATTGAAGAGACTGTCATTTCACGTTGTGTGATCTTGTAATTCATTCAAAACCATATAAACATGCACTTATTTCTGGGCTTTTCATTCTGTTCCCTTGGTTTATGTGTCTGGTTAATTCCAGGATCGAATTGTTGTGAATACTGTGGGTGTGCAATGCAGATGAAAGTGGGATGCCTCTAGCTTTGTGTTTCTTGTTCAGTGTGGCTTTATCTATTGAAATCTTTTGTAGTTCTATGTCAACTTGAGGATTTCCTTTCATATTTCTGCAGAAAGTCATTGGAATTATGACAGGGATTGCATTGAATATGTGTTATATAGGTGGGGTGGATGTTTTAATAATATTCATTTTTATAGTTTATAAATTATGTTTTCATTTACTTGTGTGTTTTAAAAATTCTTCCATAAATATTTTGTAGTTTTCAGTATACTACTTCAACCACTTTTGATTACATTTATATTTATAAATATAATCATTTTCATTTCTTTTTCAGATGAGTCATTGTGCATAGAAATATAGTCATTTTTTGTTGATTTTATATCTTGCACTTTATTAAATTTAACAATGGTTTGTACAGTCTTTTGGTTTTTCTGCAGTAAGATCATGTCACCTTCAAGTAGAGACAGTATTTTTAAAAAAAGAGACAATGTAACTTCTTAGTTTCCAATTTTGGTAATTCTCTTTCTTTTTTTATTGCCCAATTGCTCTAACTTGGACTTATAATACTATGTTGAATAGAGGTGATTAGAGTCGCATCTTTGTCTTATTTCTGATCTCAGAGTGAAACTTTCAGCTTTTCATCAGTCTTGTGTTAGCAATGGGCATCTCATGCATGGTTTTGTATTGTGCTGAGGTAAATTCTCTCTATACTTTATTGAGAGTATTTATTATTAAAAAGTGTTAAGTTTTGTGAATTTTTTTCTGCATCTTACTGAGATGACTATGATTTTGTTGTTTTCCTTACTGTTGGACATTGAGTGGATACAGGGCCTTTACACTGAGCTACATCCTCAGCCTATTCATTTTTTTTTTTTAATTTTGAGATAGGGGCTTGTAGAGTCATTAGATTTCCCGGATGAGATTGAATTTAACATCCTTTTGCCTTAGTCTCTGAGAGTGCTGGGATTACAGGCATGCACTTCCATGTCTGGTTTGATTATGTATCCCTCACTCTGTCATGTGGTGTATCATATTGATGGATTTGCTTATGTTGGACCATTCTTGCTGCATAACAACTCCTAGCTGATCATGGGATATACTTCTTTTAATGGTCTTTAGTATTTGCTTGTTAGTAACTTGGAGAGGAGCTTTTTGCATCTATGTTTGAGGTGAACATCATAACCACTACACTGTGGAAACCCATTGCATCTATGCTTATGAAGAATATTGACCTGTAGATTTCTTTTCTTCTGGTGTCATTGTCTGAATTTGGTATCAGGATGATGTTGGCCTCATAGAGAGAGTTTAGAACTGTTCCATCTTCTATTTTCCAGAAGATTTGGTATTGATCATTAAATGTTGGTAGAATTTACCAGTCAACCCATTTTATCCTGAGCATTTCTGTTTTGAAAGTTTTTAGAAATAAAACTTCAAATACCCTAATTTGTTTTGGTCTGTTTGGACTTCCTATTTCTTCTTGATGCTCTTTTTTTTTTTTAAGGTTTTTTTGAGACAGGGTCTCGCTTTGTAGTTCAGGCTGGCCCTGAGCTCAGCCTCAAACTCACATCACAGCAATCCTCCTGCCTCTGCCTCCCGAGTGCTGGTATTACAGCCGTAAGCCACCATACCTGGCTCGTTTTCTTTCATCTCTAATTTTATTATTTGACACTTTTTCTTACTCTAGCTAAGAGGCTGAAGATTGTTTATTTGTTCAAAAATACTTCTTAGTTTTATTAAATTGTTTTTCTATTTTCTATTTCATCTATTTCTGCTCTTTTTATTTTCTTCCTTCTACCAATTTTGGGTTTGGTTTGGTGCTTTTTATTAGTTCCATGAGTTAGAAATTTAGGTTATTTGATATCTTCTTTTATCTTAATTTTTAAAAACATTCATTGTTATAAACTTCCTGCCTGATCCTACTTTTGCTACATAACAAATGTTGGTATATTGTGTTTACATTTACTATAGCTTTGAAATATTTTGTTACTTTGTTTTTTATTTTTTATTTAACTCAATAGTTTAAATATGTTTTTAAGGGCTGAGGATATAGCTCAGTGGTACAGTTCCTGCCTGGAAAGCTCTGAGTTTGATTCCTGGTACAAAAAAAAAAAAAAAAAAGATTGTGTTCTTTGATTTTCCTTTTTCTTTCAATTATTGATTTTTAGCTTCATTTCATCATGATCAGAAAAATACTGGGAATTATTTCAGTCTTGCTAAATTTGTGGCTAATTTTCTTGGGTATTCCACTTTTGAATTTTGCAGTTTAACCTCCACACTCTGTGCCATCCTACTTTATGCAATTGCAAATTCTTCTAGATTCTACAAACCCAGTAAGCCTTCACTCATTTTCATATCCACTCTCCCTTTCATACATAAACATGGTGGATAATTTTCTATTTGTTATCCAATCTTTACTTTCTTCACCATCTTAAATTTTAAGCATATCTCTCCTTATTTTCTATTTCTTTACATTAGAATGAAATGTCGATGAGAGCAGACCATTGTGTTCACTGCTATATCCTCAGAGTCTGAAAGTCTATAAGAAGTGATCAATAAATATTTGTCAAATTAATTATTTGATCATTCAGCAAGTTTGGTCCATACAGGCTCTCAATTAGGTTCTGGGAAATATAGGAATTAGACAAGTTCATCTTCCTGGGAAGTCTCAGTGTCCAGACAGACCAATGTAATTAAAGCTTCAGGATGGACTTGGACTGTAGCTACCTGTAGCTCTTACTAGAGATGCAGGATCTTGGGGATGATTCTCTATTTCTCTGAACCTCAGTTTCCTCCTCTCATTAGTTATCTAAATGAGACATTTGAAATTGAGAAACACTTCAATTTATTCATTCAGCCTTTTATCTCCTATTATCTTACAGGTATTGTTATCATATCTATCAGCTCCTAGTCTAAGGAATGGCACTGACAAATAAGTGACTCCTCAAAGAACAGTAGGGCTAGGGCTGTGACAGTGGAAGGATGGGTTTTATAATATCATGAGTTGTAGTAGTTGCTGTCATTAAAGTCTTGTCAGTCACTAAGGCTGGAGGAGGTCTGCTTCTGAAGTCACCCTTCATATTTTCCTCCTGAAAGCTCTGTGTTAGGGCTGATATGGCTCTGGCTGGATAAGGTTAATACCATAATATTGATGTTTTCCCCAGAGATGGGTCTCATTGATCGTCACAAGTATTTGATGATAACAACAATGATGTTAAATAGCTACCACATTTTTTGAATTTTGTATTAATGGACTATTATTTTACCCTTGTAATTACAACCCACTATTATTGTCACTTATCCTCATGCTTAAATTGTTCAATTTAAAATTACTTCTGTGATAAGTATGTACTTAACCTATTTTAGCTTCACAATATACTTATGACAAAAAATTTATTTTTATGTACATTTAAAATATTAGGTACCTGAAATTAATGGGATTTTAAGGGTTGTAAAGTCATATTCCAATTAGAGATAGGTGTGTTAGAGAATACATTTGATTATAAACATCATTCTTTGAGGGATGTCTAATTCAAGAGCTAGAACAGTGAAAGCACAAAGACTGAGGAACATCTGAGGACCTGACTGGAGAAGATGAAAGTGAAATAGCAAGTAAATAAAATATGACATTAGATGGAACTAGATTATGGATCTTGAAAGTATAAAACTTTGTATAAATATTGTTGGGAAAATTTGCTTCATTTAAATGATATGCAAAAATAAGATAGATGATCGTATTGTGACATTATGATTGTCCTGAATTTGATCATGGTACTTTGACAATGTCTTTGTTCTGAAGAACATAACTACATGATTTAACCTGAACACATCAATTTTTGCAATTGTTACATTTTTCTTCTCTCTCTCTCTCTCTCTTTCTCTCTATTTTGGTAAAATGACATGGCTGCAGCTCACTTCCAAGAAGCTTAGGAAGAAAGGCATATACATGTGTGCATATATTTATGCATCTCTGCAGAAGAGGACAGAAACATATAAAGATAGACACAGAGACATACAGAGAATATAAATATGGAAAATATTAACATTCTAGGAATTAGAGGGGAGTAAGGTATGAATGTGGATAACGTGTATTTTTTGGTAAGTCTGAAGTTATTTCAAATAGGTTCCCACTGTAAAGGAAGATGAGATAAACAGTGTGTGGACCTGTCAGCCTGAGGGAGTCCCAGCTCTTCCAGGCAACCCCAGCTTCAGTGAGCTATGAGCACCCCGGTTCTGTCTCAGGATCTGAAGTTGCCTCCAAGTCAGAGTCCAGTGTTTGTTCAAAGCATCTTGCTAAGTGCCTAAGTTGCCCAGGTTGGGATTAAAGTTGTGATCTTCCTGCCTCTGTGTGTTACGAGCGTATTACAATTATGAGTGTGCAACATTGTGGTTGGCTTGTGGAAGAGTTTTCAAAAGCAAAGAAGACAAAAATTCAAGAAACATCTGTTAAGATGAAAGTCACTTTGAACATACAAACAGGAAAATCAGATTTCCAGTCAGAGAGTGATGACATCTGAATACCACGTCCAAGAATAGACCAAACTCCTGAAATTTAAAACAAAATGGCTGATAAAGAAAATATCAGAAGACATAAACATACAGAAAGTCCAAATACAACAATGGGAAAAAAAAATGCATGTCCTTAAAGCCATCTAAGAAATTAACCAATTCTACTACAGCAACTGAAACACATAATTTTGAGGCTGATACTGAAACCTGGTAGTTGTTACCAATTAAAAATGGCTCCCCAAAACAAAATATGACATTAAGCCAGCTATTTCATCTTAAAATAATGATAAAAAGAAACAAATGACTGCAGAAAAACTAAAGCAAAATGCTAACATGTTCAAGAAACCTGTGCTAGGATGTTATTGTGACCAAATTGTTCAGTGTACGATTAATTCATTTGGAAGTTCCCCACAAGTCAAAGATGAGAGCTCTACACCAACAAAGAAATTTTTCAACTACTATCTCTAAAAGCACAAAGCCTAAGTCTATGTAACAATAAAAAGTGACAGAACCTCAATATGACCACTACCACCAACTTTGTGAGCACTATATCTCAGAACACACAACTTGCATGGCCTCCTATTAGAAGTCACAGTAACATCCAGAAGAAGGTCATGCAAGACATCAGCAGAGCCTCTGCCAATGTCACAGTCTAGAAAAAGCCTCTTGAGAAAGAACTGTCACAATTAAATACAGTTCTATCTAGTGTCAAAAGCAGTCTTCAGGACATTAAAAAAAAAAAAAAGTAAGGCCTTATCTCAAAACATGGCCTCTGAACCTGTAGCCAGGCCACTTTCATTTACTGGTACTAAACTGACAGAGAGGTCAAAATTCATTGACCAGCGAAGACATACCATAGCAAGAGCCCCTGGGTATAGATGCACTCAGCCCAAAGACATTGCAGAAGAGAGAAAACCTCGTCTGAGTGAGTGGAAAGGTAGCAAAGGAAGAGAGCTGAAAAGGCCTCCTAACTCAGTCGTATCTGGCCTGAGCCTGTGAGACAAAATGGAGATCTAACTAGTTCCTTTCGGACTACCACGGCAGAGGAGGATAAGCAAAGATTATTTACCTACAAAGTAAACAAGACATTTTCTGAATGCCTAGGCTGATTAATAAGGGGTGCTCAAAAGAAACAATGACTACACTGAATGACCTGACTAAAAATATTCCAGACACTAAAAAACTTGTCAAACATTGGACATGTATTGAACATATTTAATCAATCACAAGTTTTAATGAAAATGTTTCAATCTATGAGAAGGCTGTTCTGGCAGGAGTGCCGCCTGTTGAAGAGGTGCGACAGACATCTGCAGATATTATAACAATGAAGAACCAAGAAAAAAGCAATTGGGGAGAAAATATTGAAGATCCTTATGCAACCAAGGAACAAACCCAGGAAATGAAGATACAGGTATTAGTCTAGACCCAGGAAAACCACAAATGGAGACTAAACATAATAGAAACATAGTATTTCGAGATTGTGAAAAACAGCAAGATGACAAAAAAATCCAACTGACAATTTGAAAACACTGATAGAGAATACAGATCAAGTTACTGGGCATGGTGACTCACACCTGTAATCTCAGCACTTGGGAGGCAAAGGCAGAAGGATTGCTGAGTTCGAGACCAGCCTGGGCTACATAGTCAGTTTAGGGCCAGCCTGAACTACAAAGTGAGATTCTGTCTCAAAACTAAGAAATAAAAAAATAGATCAAAGTGCTTAATTAAGGGTAACATACCTAGGACACCATACTTGCAAAGTATAAGAAAGAAGATGCATCTGGATGAAACAAATTGTGCATTTAAAGAGCTAAAGTTTCTAACAGAGAAACATTCTTGGCATCTTCAAGAGAAGACTTTTAAGTCGCTACCTTGTGCGTCTTCACTGGAACAGCTATCAGAGTTGAGATGAAACCGATGTTTTTGTGTGTCACCCTAATATAGCACTGTGCCCTATATTCTTCAGGAGTGAAATATCAGAGAACAGATAAAATTCCAAAGGGAATGAGGGATTTTATTATTCCTGGGGTGTTTGTATGGCTTCATGTTTTCCTTGAACCTAGAGTTGGCCAGGTACCTAAGTATTCATGGAAGTAAGATTTTACGTTGACATTCTTGTCATATGAGTTGCTCCTGTGTGTGTGAAAAGCTAAGCCTATCAAGTCAGCATCAACATACTAAGTTTTTCTTTACGATAAGCAAATTTTATGTTTGTTTACTGTGTATCTTAAATATAAAAGGTTTGTTATAATGTTACTTTGTTGACTTTATTAAATGTAAGTGCAGTTAATGATGAATCATCAAAAATGAGGTGTTCTAGATAAAATTTATATTACGTGGGCATGTTTCAAAAGATCACGATACACTTTCTTGCCTTTAAACAAAATATTGATAATTCTTTTTTTTTTGCCTTGATTTCATTAGTATGAAAATCAAAATTTCAGGCTGAGAGCTAGGCATAGTTTGCAAGGAATGATAGTTAACTGGATACCGTATGTCTAACTGTGGTATTTCTTGAAGGGTGGAAAAAAGGGGGGGCAAATTTAGTGGATATTAAAAACTTTAAATCTAAAATTAAAAATTAAAAAATAAAAAGGAAGATGTGTTCAGGATACCAAGTAATTGAATGTTTATTACAAACATTACAACAGATAAGTTAATTAATGTCTGAATTCAATATTTTAACCTGTGAATAGGGATAGTCATCGGCCTACCTACCTCTCGGGCCAAGGTCAGGATTAAGGAAAATGGTGCATATGATATGGTTTGAGCAATAACTTGGATAGAGGGAATACTCAGTAAGTTAACTCATTAATTTCTTTGATTTTTAAAAATTTTTGCTTCTAAATTTCAGAGATTTCTGTTTCATAGGACTCAGATTGAAGCATGCTAATGGGATGACTATCAGAAGTCATATTCTACATTCTGTTGCTTTTTGTTTGAGATAGAGTCACACTATGTAGTCTAAGATGTCTTTGAACTCACTAGGTAGCCCAGGTTGGCCTCGAACTCATTGTGATCCCCTTGCCTCAGCCTCCCAGGTACTGGGATTAGTCGTGCATCAACCATCTGGTATACTCTGTCTTGAAGAGTGTATAACTCTGCAGTCAAAAACAGCTTTCATGATGATTAAAATTATTAATCGCAATATTTCTGAACACAATATCTAGCCTCTCACCCCTTTGATTAGCTGCTGAAGTGCAGCTCTGGAGACAAGCTAACACACCTTCACACTAACATTGTGTACATAGTGAGGTTGTTACCATTTTATATGTGCTCTCCATGTTGCATACAAAGAATTCATTTTTTCCCTTTCCTTATAACTCATATGATATATCACAATACCAGGCATCTACCATTTATTGACAGTATACAGTGTAGCACAAGTACAAGTGTGGTGAATAAATTTGGAATCTATCTCTAATTCAGTAGCGCATACTGAAGGTGTATCCGCTTCTAGTGTAGAAGGGTGACTTGCCTAGAGTCAGAAAGCCAGTAAAGGTGGCACATGAGATATTTCACTGCAGTATTCCTGGTGTTGCTGGTGTGCTGAGCTGTGTTCATTGCATCGTCTACACTATCATTGTGCAGTATCTTCCCCATGAGACTAGGCTATCACTGAAGGCACTCAGCCCAGTTTGTCTACCCCATAAAGCTAGCACCAAGTTCATATTCATAAAAACACAGTACCATCCAAGTGATATTGGTAGCTTCCTTAACCTGAGAAGAGACCTGGCTTTTAAACATTTCTAGAGGCCACTAGAAAATGTTACAGAAGGTTATTCGTTAAGTGAATGGTGCAGACTCAGAGATGTGATTCTACACAGAACTGAAAATCTCCCCAAGCCACAGCAAACCCAAACATGATAGAAGTGTATACAAAGATGGCAAAGCTGCATTGAGGGACAGCAAAGAACTTCTACAGATGACCAGGAAGGTAGACAGAGTTGTCACCAGCAAAAGGGCCACAGTGTCAAAAATTTTTTATTTTATTGATTCGGATTGTGGTTGCAAGTTTTTGCTTAACAACTACTCATTTTTCATCTTTGTATACACATTTTTAACCCATTAAATTAAAACCAGAATAAAAGAATAGGACCAGCTCCTTTTGTGGGAACATTAAGTTGTGAATAAAAGCATGAATATGCCTGCATGAAGAAGGAATTGAATTCTGCCAACAAGTTAAGTGAGCTTGGAAGCAGCTTCCTTCACTGGGCCTCTGGATGAGGTTCTGGCCCCATTGCCAAGTTGATTTTAGTGACTTTCTACGCAGCAGTAAGAGTCTCAAATGTTGGAGTTGATGTTATTACTCTGTTGTGCCTCTTGTGGTGAATGTAATTCTCTGTATTGTCTAACTTACTGGGGAGGATTAAGAACAATTTCTGACTTCCTCATAATGACCTGCAGCTTTCAGGTATAAACTGGAATAAGCCAAAGGCCCAGTGCATAGAGTTAAATTACTGGGTGGCAAAGATTATTTGCAGGACAGAGGCCAGAGCAGACTGCTTGACATGGGAGAGAAACAGCAAAGGACACTGGTCAGCAAGCTGGGTTTACACTCTCAGAAAAGAGCCGGGAAGCTAGAAGCCAATAGTACACGCTGGCAACTAGGAGTCTGATGCATCTGTTCACGTGTGTGTATACACAGTCCCTTCACTCTCTGTCTGCTAAGCGAGGTCGAGCGCTCCATTCCAGGGTCTTCCCGGAACAAAGAGGCAGAGCTAGGGCCGTGGTCGGTGGTGGAGCTCAACTGGAATAACTTACTATGGAAAATGGTTTGGTGTGAAAGACACTGAGGTTTTTGTGCTGAAACGTGGACTCCTACACCAGCCAGCTCTGTGCTGAAGAGTTTTGGATGATAATTTATGAAGTATGTGCAAGGGTGCTTGTATCTAAAACACTACATTAAAAACACTTTGAAGAAACCATTAAAAGCCACTTGAGTGAAGATCTGCCTTCATGATTTTCTGCAGTATGACAGCTGCTTAGTGTCTCAATGATCTTTCTAATGCCAGCACTTCCTGTAGTGCATAGCATGGAGGTAATTTCTGACTCTTGATCCGAATTCCCATTTTTCCATAGCTTCTACTACCTGTGTTTTACCGACATCCAGTGTCAACATCACCCTATCTAGAAATCACTCTGTGTCTGACATGTTCTTATGTGGATGGACTTCAAAATTCACCTAGGTTTGTACATGAAAAGTAATCGATGCACAAAAATGATTAAAATTAATGTGAGAAATCAGTGAATGAATATAAGAGTGTTAAGCCAATTAGGTGTTTAGATGAGAAGCATAAATACTTGGGAATATAAGATCAGTCTGTCACTGAATTAACGAACGCTGATGCTGTGAATCTCTACGAGATGCTTATGGAGAAGGACCATGTCTTTCACGTGCTCTGTGCATATCCTGTAGCAAGCACTTTATGTGAAACACGACAGGCACTCCATGAAGTTGGCCAAATTAATGTATTTCTTGCTGAAACACAGGCAGTAAAAAAAAAAAAAAAAAAACCATTCAATTCCAAATTAGAGGCCAAAGAGGACTTACTTTCTGTATAGGTGCTATCTCTCTATGGTTCGTAGAACTCAGGTGTCATGAATACTCTTCTAGAAGCTAGAACACGCTGGAGGATTAGGAGTCTGGTACATCTTCCCATGTGCCACATACTGGGACGGCATAGTCTCAATACACAATATCATGTCAACCCAACATGTTCCTAAACTCAGTCATAATATTTATAATGTCAAATCTGTCATCCTCAGACAGAATGTTCAAAACTTAATGGTTTAATAGAAGGAAAATATTATTTTTTGGGAGTTAGGCACTAAGAATAAGTACCATGACTCTGTGCCAATGATATGGCATTTTAAAATTTATATCACTAACTTTCAGGACACACAATTTGAGGTTACACTGGCCAGTTTAGGTTATGGGTGGTGATGGCACATTTTTAGTCACAGGGATGCCACTTACTGCCTGTGTGGTTAGGAGAAAGTGCTCTATTTTTCTGACTTTTCATTTCTTTTTTTTTCTTTTGAGACAGGATCTTGCTTTGTAGTTCAGGCTGGCCCTGAGCTCATTATGTAGCCCAGGTGAGCCTCGAACTCACAGCAATCCTCTTGCCTCTGCCTCTCGAGTGCTGGGATTACAGGTGTGAGTCACCACAATCACTTAACTTTTCATTTCTTCAATGGAAATAAAGTATTTAAATCACAGGGATTTTAGGAAAATCATGAATAAGTAAAGTACCTGACATATGGTTTGTCCACAAGGAGCTATTATTGTATCTTCTGTTACTGTAGTTAAGAGATCAAAGACAAAACAAAACAGGATAGAATTAGAAGAACTTTCAATACTCATGGCAGAGTAAGTCTGTCCCAGGCAAAATTCACAATGTGCTCTCTTGGGATGCAGGGTGATAGTAAAAGCTACTTAACTGCACTATGCAAAGGTCAGAACTGCAGAATGTGCTGTTCAAGACCTAGCGTAACAAGTGATTTTCAAACTGGTCTTAAAATAATAACCGAGAAGACAGAAAGAAGAGGAGGAAAGGGTATTTCTCCTTCACTCTTGAATTCCTGAGCAGATACAGACCCTGAGCCCACCGCCACACCATACTGCCCAGTTCCATGGTGCAGCTCTCCAGAACAGGCAGCTTAGATCGGTGGTTCTTGGGGCTTTCACCGTGGAAATGGGAGTGCAGCCATGTCTCAGCCATATTTGTTTTCCTGAGACAGGGTCCCACTGCAGGCTGAAGCAAACCCCTGTCCTCATCCAATGAACCGGTGGCATTTGGGAATACCTTGATGACCCTGGTAAGTCCATTCTACCTCTGAGGAAACTGGCTTGTGCACAGGAGCCTGGAGGTATCTGTTAGCACGGAGAAGCCTTCTGTCTTCCTTCTGGGTTGGCGGGTTCTTAGTGGAAGCAAAGCACGGTTTGGCCACACCAGGAAAGCAGCTCTGCATCAAGGGACCCTCCGTGGCAACCACCATCCTCAAAATCATGAAGGGGTTGTAAATAACCAGTAGTCTGTCTCCTCACAAGGGCCCCCAACAGTCCCCTTCACCTACCACAGCCACAGTCAGTGGTGGACGGGCCAGCACCAGGAGAGAGTGTCCAGGACAGGAGTTCTGAAAATGTGAGCAAAGGAAAGGAAGCAGTCAGAGCC